>JAXIVD010000283.1:15000-40000 GCA_036785275.1 Cancer borealis | reverse complement strand
GGGTGGGTGGGTGGGTGGGTGGGTGGGTGGGTGGGTGGGTGGGTGGGTGGGTGGGTGGGTGGGTGGGTGGGTGGGTGGGTGGGTGGGTGTGTGTGTGTGTGTGTGTGTGTGTGTGTGTGTGTGTGTGTGTGTGTGTGTGTGTGTGTGTGTGTGTGTGTGTGTGTGTGTGTGTGTGTGTGTGAAGAGGTTCACTGCAGCAGGAGGTAGCCTTGGGGCCGCCTCCCTCACCTTCAAGAGTAGTGCCATCAGGGCCTTGAGCCTGTCCGTGATGGAGGAGGCTGGTGCTGCCTGCTGGTCAGAGTCCCCTGCAGCACAAGCAGAACTACCCGCCGTCTCCTGGGCAGCCTGGACGCCCGTGGCGGCCTCTAGGGCAGCACTTGATGCTTCCCTCACCTGAAACAGGAACACACACTCAGGTCAGAGGTTTTCAGCCACACCCTCACCGCTGCCTCCACACAGGGAAGGGAGGAGAGCCACACACTGGCTCCTCCACGCCCACACAGGCAGAGAGGGACATGTCAAGAACATCTTCCTGCTGCCACTACTGCCATGGCGAGAAGCCTCTGTCAGGAAAGTGGACACAGAGGATGTTACGAGTCAAAGGAGTACAAAGGAAGAACAGACAGCAACAGTCCTACTGAACCTAACGAGGCTCTCTGTGTAGCTACACTCTACTACTATATATCTACACGTTAGAGATGAAAGGACAACAAAGTGGAAGGCTCCTCTCCACCCACCATTCCCTCAAGCCAAAGCTGGTTGGAACAGGAAGTGATAACATGTATGAAAAAGTTATCATGAAATGTTTATAGAAACGTGAGAAAACAGGCTGAACCTACGGCTATTGCTAACACTAAACTATAAAAACAAAATAAATAAAGTTTCTTATGCAGGAGTGAAATATTCAATTAGGGTAACTGATGCTATGTACTTATCAAGTTTATTCTTAACAGTTTCATCGCATTGCTGTTAACTATTTGTGCTGGCAAAAAATTCCAAATAGTCACAATTTTATTAAAGCAAAAATTCTTCCCTTTGTTCCATTTAAATCTCTTCCCAATGATCTTGAAGCCATTGTTATGAGTGGTGGTTGTGACATCTGTAATTACATAGTCTTGAAGTCATTGTTATGAGTGGTGGTTGTGACATCTGTAATTAGATAGTCTTGAAGCCATTGTTACGAGTGGTGGTTGTGACATCTGTAATTACATAGTCTTGAAGCCATTGTTATGAGTGGTGGTTGTGATATCTGTAATTAGATAGTCTTCAAGCCATTGTTATGAGTGGTGCTTGTGACATCTGTAATTACATAGTCTTGAAGCCATTGTTATGAGTGGTGGTTGTGACATTTGTAATTACATAGTCTTGAAGCCATTGTTATGAGTGGTGGTTGTGACATCTGTAATTAGATAGTCTTGGAGCCATTGTTATGAGTGGTGGTTGTGACATCTGTAATTACATAGTCTTGAAGCCATTGTTATAAGTGGTGATTGTGAGATCTGTAATTAGATAGTCTTGAAGCCATTGTTACGAGTGGTGGTTGTGACATCTCTAATTAGATAGTCTTGAAGCCATTGTTATGAGTGGTGGTTGTGACATCTGTAATTAGATAGTCTTGAAGCCATTGTTACGAGTGGTGGTTGTGACATCTGTAATTAGATAGTCTTGAAGCCATTGTTATGAGTGGTGGTTGTGACATCTGTAATTAGATAGTCTTGAAGCCATTGTTATGAGTGGTGGTTGTGACATCTGTAATTAGATAGTCTTGAAGCCATTGTTATGAGTGGTGGTTGTGACATCTGTAATTAGATAGTCTTGAAGCCATTGTTATGAGTGGTGATTGAGACATCTGTAATTAGATAGTCTTGAAGCCATTGTTATGAGTGGTGGTTGTGACATCTGTAATTACATAGTCTTGAAGCCATTATTATGAGTGGTGGTTGTGACATCTGTAATTACATAGTCTTGAAGCCATTGTTATGAGTGGTGGTTGTGACATCTGTAATTACATAGTCTTGAAGCCATTGTTATGAGTGGTGCTTGTGACATCTGTAATTACATAGTCTTGAAGCCATTGTTATGAGTGGTGGTTGTGACATCTGTAATTAGATAGTCTTGGAGCCATTGTTACGAGTGGTGGTTGTGACATCTGTAATTACATAGTCTTGAAGCCATTGTTATGAGTGGTGGTTGTGACATCTGTAATTACATAGTCTTGAAGCCATTGTTATGAGTGGTGGTTGTGAGATCTGTAATTAGATAGTCTTGTAGCCATTGTTATGAGTGGTGGTTGTGACATCTGTAATTACATAGTCTTGAAGCCATTGTTATGAGTGGTGGTTGTGACATCTGTAATTACATAGTCTTGAAGCCATTGTTATGAGTTGTGGTTGTGACATCTGTAATTAGATAGTCTTGGAGCCATTGTTATGAGTGGTGGTTGTGACATCTGTAATTAGATAGTCTTGGAGCCATTGTTATGAGTGGTGGTTGTGACATCTGTAATTAGATAGTCTTGAAGCCATTGTTATGAGTGGTGGTTGTGACATCTGTAATTAGATAGTATTGAAGCCATTGTTATGAGTGGTGGTTGTGACATCTGTAATTAGATAGTCTTGAAGCCATTGTTATGAGTGGTGGTTGTGACATCTGTAATTAGATAGTCTTGGAGCCATTGTTATGAGTGATGGTTGTGACATCTGTAATTAGATAGTCTTGGAGCCATTGTTACAGGTGGTGCTTGTGAGATATATAATTAGTTTGTGGTTTATGTTAATGGTGTCACAGCCACAGAAAATTTTAAACACTTCCATTAAATCCGCCCAAAGCTTATTTTTGGAAAACTGAATAAGTTAAGTCTTGTTTTGCAATCTAGTGATCCTTTTAGTCACTTTTCTTTGTATTGTCTCCAGAACTGAATGCAATATTCTCGATGATGGCGGTGTACAAGTGCATTTAATAGTGTCGGGATAACTTTATGTACTTGAAAGTCCTTCCAATGAAGCTGACTAGTTTGTTTGTATTTTTTCAATGGTTGTATTTACTCTATCCAGGATTTTTGTATCATCGGCAAATTTTGATATCTTACATATGAGGCTTTCATCGATATCATTGACATAAATTAAAAAAGAATGCACCAAATACTGAGCCGTGTGTTCCTGTGCTGCTGTTACTGCTAACCACACACAGTATTAGTGGCACTGTACACTGTGTTCCTGTGCTGCTGTTACTGCTAACCACACACAGTATTAGTGGCACTGTACACTGTGTTCCTGTGCTGCTGTTACTGCTAACCACACACAGTATTAGTGGCACTGTACAGTGTGTTCCTGTGCTGCTGTTACTGCTAACCACACACAGTATTAGTGGCACTGTACACTGTGTTCCTGTGCTGCTGTTACTGCTAACCACACAGAGTATTAGTGGCACTGTACACTGTGTTCCTGTGCTGCTGTTACTTCTAACCACACACAGTATTAGTGGCACTGTACACTGTGTTCCTGTGCTGCTGTTACTGCTAACCACACACAGTATTAGTGGCACTGTACAGTGAGTTCCTGTGCTGCTGTTACTGCTAACCACACACAGTATTAGTGGCACTGTACACTGTGTTCCTGTGCTGCTGTTACTGCTAACCACACACAGTATTAGTGGCACTGTACACTGTGTTCCTGTGCTGCTGTTACTGCTAACCACACACAGTATTAGTGGCACTGTACACTGTGTTCTTGTGCTGCTGTTACTGCTAACCACACACAGTATTAGTGGCATTATACAGTGTGTTCCTGTGCTGCTGTTACTGCTAACCACACACAGTATTAGTGGCACTGTACACTGTGTTCCTGTGCTGCTGTTACTGCTAACCACACACAGTATTAGTGGCACTGTACACTGTGTTCCTGTGCTGCTGTTACTGCTAACCACACACAGATTATGACAACCCTAACAAATGGAATGAAATATCCTTATAACTTGTCAGGAATGTCACTATAATCACAAATTATTACTGTAAATGAACTAAAAATAAATTATAATTGGTAATTGAATCTAGTTATTGAGAAACAACTTTCTAATCATGATATTTCATTAAGACTTGTTGAAGCATTTTGACATGGAGGTTTTTGCTCATAGAGAAATTAAGTCAGAAGAAATTAACTTTTATAATTAATTTTATAAATGCACAAGACTATGTATTCAAGATGATCTTAAATATCAAGCAAAATACAACTCAAATTGTTTAAACATTCTCCATTATGAATTATGATAATATAAAATCTACATTTTAAATTCTCACTTGACGATGACGTCATCGGGCAAGACGTTCTTTAAGATATTGGCAATCGGCTATTTAACGTAATAAGATATCATTATTATTCATAGTCTTCACAAAACGGTCGGTAATAGGCAATAATTAGTATATCTTCAAATACCAGTAATATGTTATGATCAATATATCTTTAAATAATGATAATAATAATATTATAATTGATATATCTTTATATATAATGATCATAAGATAAGAACATAAGAAATGAGGAGATTGCAAGAGGCCAGTTAATGACCTACACGAGGCAATTCCTTGTCCCCCACCCTTGAAATAATTCAATATTTAGCCATCCCACCTGTCATCCCTATCCATACTCTGATCCAACCGTCTTTTAAAGCTACCTATTGACTCAGCACTTACTACGTGTCTATCCAGCCTATTCCAGTCATACACCACTCTGTTAGTGAACCAATATCTACCTATGTCTGTCCTGAATCTAAGTTTTTCTAGCTTGTACCCATTTCCACGTGTCCTATCCTGGCTATTAAATTCTAAAACTTGATCAATGTTTCCCTTATTAATTCCTTTTACCCATTTGAAAACCTCAATCATATCCTCTCTTGCCCTCCTTCTCTCTAGGGAGTGGAGATTAATACGTTTTAACCTATCTTTGTAAGGTAAATTTCTCAGCCCCTGAATCATCTTGGTCATTCTTCTCTGAACTGCCTCCAAGGAGCCTATATCCTTCCTATAATAAGGTGACCAAAATTGAGCTGCATAATCTAGGTATCTCTCTACCACGTCCTGGACGCCGGCCTCAGGAAAACAACACGTCATCCTCGTCACACTGTCGGCCTCACAGGTCTCATCTAAATATCTAATCCTGGAGTCACTCAGAATTAACGATCATAATAATGTTATAATCAATATATCTTTATATAATGAAAATACTGGTAATAGGTAATGAATTTATAAATCTTCAAATAATAATAATAGGTTATAATTAATATGTCTTTATATTATGGTATTATAATGTTCAACCGTTGGTGCACGACACCATGCAAGTAATATATCATCTTCAATTACTAATAACTAAACTTTGGTTAACATAAGTGAATGCAATGCCTGTGAGGTGCAATTGCCAGATGTCATCAGAACAAAACAATCTGAATTATACGCCACCACATTTTTGGACGAATACACTCACCTTGGCAATGGTGTTGACTGTATGCATATCAGGAAACATTGCACAGCACTCCTGCACTCTCTGCTTCTCCTCGTCGGTGTACATACACTCACCTTGGTAATGGTGGTGACTGTATTCACATCAGGAAACATTGCAATGCACTTCTGCACTCTCTGCTTCTCCTCGTCGGTGCGATGGGCTGCATTCTCAATAATTCCATAAGCTTCATGTCCCGTGGAGACTGTGCGTAGTTCTTGCAGCAGAGTATGCAGCTGCTGCTCCAGCTGCTGCTCCTCCTCCCTCTTAACGGCTACCTTTGACTCCTCCTGCCGCACCAGCACCCTGGCACTCTTGCTTTGGTCCACCAGTGCCTGGAGTTGGTCCTCCAGGTGCTGCTGCCGCTCACCCCAGCCCACCAGAGTTGTCTGGTAGTCATGTAACTGGGCCTGGATCTCTTGGCAGGTGTGGATGGCTGCCAGGACCTTTGTCTCCTGCTCCTGCAGGAGAGATTGTACATACCTGCTGAGCCCCCTTGTCCCCTCTTGGCATCGTTCTGATGCTAGTAAAGCAGCTGGCTCTGCTGCGACCTTCACAGGCTTGGGTGGTGGGCTGGCTAAGGCTGCACCTCTCAGCCTTTTTACAAGGGCTTCAGTAACATAGGAGACAGGGAACTGCCCTGCCTCAGGCACAACATGGCTGAGGCGACAGGTGGGGCACGTGACCTCACCCTGATCCTTAAGTTCATTGATGCATATTGTACAAAACGTATGCCCACACGGCAGATTACGTGGCCGCCTGAGTGTGTCATCAAAGATGGTGAGACACACTGGACAGTCCTCGGCGTTGTTGTCCTGGAACAAAGAGGCGGCATGAAGGAGTGAACACACCAGGAACACACACGATGCAGCCGTGTGAGTGCAGGGACAGAACACACTTTGAAAAGGAGGGAGGGGAAACTAACCCTATCCCTGGATCCCTGTACTACAGCAATCATGCAGGGCAAAACACCCCCCTTCCTCACACACATACTCATACACATCAAACTAGCCCTGCCTTGCCTCAACACTGTTACAGATGAAGACTCACCATGGTTCAGACTCCTCTTCACCTGCTGCCTTCTTGTCCTGCCTTCAGTGTACAGGATGCCCCGTCAATTAGCCTGTAGGGAACAACACCATTCATTAACAAAGATATCACTCCACACCACCACTACCCATTTTTCAATTTACAATCACCGTGTAGTTGCATACCGTAAATTACGGTGTACAAGTCAACTTTTTTAGCCTGAGAAAACCTCTCCAAAACTTGGGATTGACTTATACGTTACCACCGAGTAACCAACAATACTAACAATTCTTGTACACTGTAACTCCAGCAGGTTGACACTAATATTTCCAACTAAAAATTGTGTTCAGTGAACTTAACATATTGAACACAGATAAAGATATAAGAAATAAAATAATAATAAAATTTCAGTTTATATCAACACAAAACCATTGGCTGTTTCCAACAACTGATCACAGATTGTAAACACTGAAACTATAATAAAGAAAAATAACTTTTCTTTATCTAGGTTTTATAGTTAGATTTATAAAATAGACCAAAATAAGTAAAATAATATTGTAGTGTAGAAAATAATAAAGAAAAATAACTTTTCTTTATCCAGGTTTTATAGTTAGATTTATAAAATAGACCAAAATAAACAAAATAATATTGTAGTGTAGAAAATAAGAGTACAAATTAAGTTATTTATAAGTTAGGTCAGCAAAATTAACGAATAAAAGAAAAAAGAAAAAGTTGCCAAACCAAACCTAATATTTTAAATAAATAAAGTTAGAAAGTGAATTGATTTACTTTTATAAACCGGCAAGATGTTCATTAGTAAATATAAAAAGGTAAGGTTATTCTTATAAAAGTTATGACTACCTATAAGTAGTGAAATTAATATAAATAATATAAATAATATAAATGATATTATGCACATAACGTATATTGTACAGACTATAAGAAAGAAAGAAAAAGAAAGAAAAAGAGAAAGAAGGAAAAAGATTTGTCTCGAAGGCAAGATTATTAAAGTATCTGTTTTTAAAAGTATTTAAATTGTTGGGAAGATGAATAGTATATAAGGTGGCTGAAGAGAGGCAGTATAGTATTGTATATTTATTAATAAGTTATCATTATTAACTTTCTTATTAGAAGATAAAATTAAAGTAAAGAAACTCAAATAATATTTCTTCTGAGATTGAGTCCTATAGAGAATCCTTTTCACTTTACTGATTTTTTATAGTAAAGAAAATAAGAGAACTTGGACTACAAAGTAATAAATAAAATATTAAATAAAAAAATTTTAAATATATTTTTTAATTATTAAAAATATCATTAAATTAATAAAATAGTGAGTGAGTTTTTGGTAGAATTCCATTTACTACTTTTATAAAACTTTATATAAGAGTTATTTGTTGGTTGAGTTGAATCTCCTATTAAGGGAACAGAGTAGATGAAAATTAAAAGTTATAAGTTGATTGGCTAAATCAGAAGAGGCTTTTTGTAAAGCTAAAATAAAATTGTGATACTGATTCTTTATATAGAAATACAAAGTTATAAAGTTATATAAATTTAATTATTAATTAAACTCTATGTTTGATTCTTTCTTAGGTTTCTATGTAAGTATTAAAGTTGTATTCCATTTGAAGAATTGAAGTCATCTTGATCTTTATGAAACCAGATCAAAATAAGCTATTGGTCAGTAATTTTGATTTGAGTGGTTTACAGGACTTGTTGGCGATTTCTGAGAGAGCGGTAGTTCAAGTCTTGTTGCTTTGGATCCTTTTCTAATAAATGTTATGCGGTTAGACAATTAGTTAGATTTATAAAGAGTGGTAGTGATTTTATTGGGAGCTGGCTTCATTATCTTCTTGTTAAGGACAGACTTAAAGGCTTTAGAAAGGCAGGAAATCAAAGGTATAGGGCAGTAGTTGGAGGGATTGGAGCGGTCACCTTTTTTAGGGACAGGTTGAATGTGAGCAAACTTCCAGCAAGAAGGATAGGTAGAAGTAGAGAGACACAGACGAAACAGTTTGACCGGGCAGTGAGCGAGTTCGGAAACACAGTTTTTGACAACAACAGGAGGGACTCCATCCGGACCGTAAGCCTTCCCAGAATGAAGGCCAGAGAGGGCAGGCAAAACGTCATTATGAAGAATTTTAATTATAGGGATGAAGTAGTCAGAGGGTGGAGGAGTAGGAGGAATATGCCCAGTATCATCCAAAGTAGAGTTGGTAGCAAAGGTTTGAGTGAAGAGTTCAGCTTTAGAGAAAGAAGAGACAGCTATGGGGCCATCTGGTTGAAGTTAAGGAGGGAAAGATGAAGAAGTAAAATTGTTAGAGATATTATTGGCTAGATGCCAGAAATCCTCCTACCTCTCCTCATCCCTTGACAGTAAATTATCAGTATTATCTATCTTTATTGATTTGTCTAAAGCTTTTGATACAGTTAACCATAGAATTCTTCTTGATAAACTATATCACTACGGCATACGTGAAACTATACATTCATGGTTCAAGGACTATTTGACAAACAGAACCCACTATACTATCATTTATGGACATATATCCTTAAAACTTAATATATCTACTGGTGTTCCACAAGGAAGTGTCCTGCGGCCCATACTGTTCCTCATTTATATTAACGATATTGTCAATGTCTTTGATTGTGCCAAGTCTATCCTCTTTGCTGGTGATATGACTCTATATTTCACAGGATCTCCCAATGATACCCTATTCCACTTAGCTAATCAAGATCTACATAAACTATATAACTGGTGTTTGAGCAATAGACTCACAATTAATAATGATAAAACCCAC
Organism: Cancer borealis; assembly: GCA_036785275.1. Lineage (NCBI taxonomy): Eukaryota > Metazoa > Arthropoda > Malacostraca > Decapoda > Cancridae > Cancer > Cancer borealis. Next base: position 30,684 of record JAXIVD010000283.1, on the reverse strand, counting down.
TTCATGTTGTTTTCTAATAAAAACACTACTGTGTTGCCAGTCCTAAAAATTTATAATAACTTAATAAGTGGAGCTTATAAACTGAAATTTTTGGGTGTCATGTTTGATGAAGGTCTAACTTTCAAATTTCACACTAGTATTATTTCCCAAAAACTTTCACGATGCACTGCTATGCTTTATAAAGTAAGAGACTTTGTACCTTGTGAAATACTTAAAACTCTCTACTATGCCCACATATATCCACACCTATTCTATTGTAACCCCATTTGGAGCACTACTCGTGCCACACATCTAAAATGCATAAACTTACTACATCAAAAGATAATCCGAATCATCACACAGAGCTCATTTCTTGAACACACTACTCCTCTCTTTAAAAACACCAACATTCTGAAGCTGGAAGACATAACTAAACTTTCCATTGCAACTTGTATGTACAAAAATCAAATCAACACCACTCTTCCCTCTCATGAATACACCACACCACTCAGAGAAAAACTCTGTATACCATCGCGTCGCCTAAGTCTCTTCTGTCACTCCACTGTGTATTTGGGTCATCGCATATGGAATTCCCTGACTCAACATATTAAAGATGCCCCCTCTCTTAATGCATTTAAAAGCAGACTTAAATATCATCTCCTGGATTTATATTAGCCAATGTTCCTTTTCTCAATTAACCTTCTCATAGCCTACATTAGTATCTCTGTTACACTATCATCAACTATCTTCTACTCTGTCATCCCTCCCAACTATTCTATACAGGATGTGTACTCCTCTCTATACTTTAAAAAACATTAATTCTCATTAATTATATATAGATATTGATATAAATATGAAATGGTACATACTATACATAGTGTCAAGGTTTCAGGCGGTGCTCACCATTAATTACCTGGCAAAACGTCTTGAAAGTTATGTTAGGTTATGGTTAGGTTACATCAAGTTATGGGTAGGTTGAGGTTAGATTAGGTAACGTTAGGTTTGGTTAGGTATGGTTTTGTTCGGTTAGGTTCGGTTATATAAGCTTTTTATATCTTATTACCCAAAAGTTAAGCATTTCAGCCTAGATTTTTTTCCAGATTCCCATATGTAGCCTATATTTACTTACAATAACGAGCACTGCCTGAAACCTTCACAAATGTGTTGTGTACACTATGTATAGTATGTACTACTTCATATTTATATAGATATTGTCCGAGCAGTAGTTATGCAGATTTACCGACGTAATTAATGAGGTAAATTTTTGGTGGAGTGAAACCCACTTAAGCCAATAGTTAGGTTAGGTTAAGGTTAAGGAATATAGAATACAATGTGAGTTTCCCTTTAAAGATGTTAATGGTGCATGATCATAAGTTTAACAAGAGCTTAATTGATGATTAATCTTACAAAGTTATGTGATATTTAAGTAATAAGTATTTTTTAAACAAAATTCTTGTTATTGTATGTGCATATATATTATTCTGATAGATTTTGATGTGTTTTGAATTAATATGATAACCATTTCTCGGTAAAATGATCAAACCAAAAATAATTCTAACCTAACCTAACGTTAACCGGGGGCATCGCCTGCTGGAACCCTTAATCATTTAAATTTTAATTTTATGGTTATTTCTCAATTAACTTACCTAGTTCAACTATATAAATACTCGGAATGATAAAAAATCTACACGATGATATAGGTAAGGATGTTTGGAGGATGCTATTTACCGAAATACTGAGAAAAATAGTAGTTGGATTTTTTTATACTGTTTGTACAATATTTTTGTTATCCATAGCGGTTGCTCTCTCTTAATATCTTTTAAGTGTTTAAATGTGCTTCTATTGTTTTAAAAGTGTGTTTAAAGATTTTAAAAAAAAAATGTTTTTAAAAGTACCATAAAAGTTATAATAACATTCCTAGTGTGTATTCAAATAGTGTATTTCTATTTCGCGGATTTTCACTTATCGCAAGAGGATCTGGAACGTATCACCCACGATGGAGGAGATACCAGTGTGTATGCATGACCATCGTGCACATAATGATTAGTGTATTTATACAACCGTCATGCAAATAGCTATTTCATATGGAAGTGTCTATATGCATGACCGTCATGCACATAATGAGAAAATGTATTTACACAACCATCATGCAAATAGCTATTCCATATGGAAGTGTTTATATGCATGACCATCGTACACATAATGAGAAAGTGTATTTACACAACCGTCATGCAAATAGCTATTTCATATTGAAGTGTCTATATGCATGACCATCATGCACATAATGAGAAAAGTGTATTTATACAACCGTCATGCAAATAGCTATTCCATATGAAAGTGTCTATATGCATGACCGTCGTGCACATAATGAGAAAAGTGTATTTACACAACCGTCATGCAAATAGCTATTCCATATGGAAGTGTCTATATGCATGACCATCGTGCATATAATGAGAAAAGTGTATTTACACAACCATCATGCAAATAGCTATTCCATATGGAAGTGTCTATATGCATGACCATCATGCATATAATGAGAAAAGTGTATTTACACAACCATCATGCAAATAGCTATTACATATGGAAGTGTCTATATGCATGACCGTCGTGCATATAATGAGAAAAGTGTATTTACACAACCGTCATGCAAATAGCTATTCCATATGGAAGTGTCTATATGCATGACCGTCGTATACTTACGTATTTATTGTCTATTCACACGACCGTCGTGCACATAAGTTTTCATCAGCTATTCACACTTTTGTGTAATGTAATTTTTCTGTTCATTATTCGCACGACCATTGTGTAAAATCATTTTTATGTTGACCTCGTACGACTGTCATGTAAGATAATTTTTTGCTTAAGATTCGTTTACTTAACCACTTGATATCTCGTTACCTTTATAATGCACTGCAAATTCAACCTCAGAAACTTGTTCAGCTTACCATAAATAGTTAGGCTGCTCAATTACAGAATAAAATACAAAATACAGAAGAAAATACATTTTTTTTTAGGTTAGGTTGATAGTTAGGTTTGGTTAGGTTAAGTTAGGTTAGGTTGGGTTAGCTTTAGTTAGATTTATTTAACTGCAGCTCTGTGAAGGTTATACTAACAAAGCAATTTCTACATCTTCCCTAGAATTGTGTATGCTACGAAAAAAAATGGCGTCTGCACCTCACACAACACCCCTATTAGTCAAAGAAAACATTTGATAGCTTCTAAATTAACATAACATAACAATCTTACTAAATCTAACCAAACCTAACTAAACCTAAAAAAAAAAAAAAGCAGCCTAAATATTTAAGATCTGAACAAGTTTCTGAGGTTGAATTTGCAGTGCATTATAAAGGTAACGAGATATGTCAGTTTACATTCACTGTTGTTTGGTTCCTGTTAAGGTTCGTCATGAAGTAATATAACACTCGGAACATCTCAACAACTTCCGCAGAGCATAGGTTTGCTTACTGAAGGAAGGGGGGTAATTCAGGGGGGTTGGCACTTAACACCACCACAACACCACAAACCCCATTTTAAATTTCATTCCACCATCTCCAACATGTCCAAATATCCCGGTTTAATTTATATTCCTGTTACTTTCTACACATTCAGTACAAGTGTGTGTGTGTGTGTGTGTGTGTGTGTGTGTGTGTGTGTGTGTGTGTGTGTGTGTGTGTGTGTGTGTGTGTGTGTGTGTGTCTGTGTGTGTGTGTGTGTGTGTGTGTGTGTGTGTGTGTGTGTGTGTGTGTCAGGTACTCACCCTTGTTGTTGTTTAGGGCCGGGATGATCCTTGGGGTGGTATGCGTCCTGGTGGAGTCCTGTGAGGGTATCACAGGCAGGAAAGCTGTCCTGTCTTCTTGAGGAAGGCGCAGGTGAGGCGGATGACGGAGATCTTGAAGAAAGTGAATGTTTGCCGCCGCGAGAACGGTAATCAGAGCAGGGTGGGGCAAGGGAAATGGAATGTGACAACTGCGTAGTAGCAGTACAGTTGCTTACCAGAGTTGCCAACTCCCAGTCACTACTTGTCGCTAGACTAGTCATAAAATGTCGCTAAAAGTCGCTAAAATCACAGGAAAAAATTCTCCGTAAAAGTAGCTGAGTATAAAATCCTACTTTTACTACGAAAAACGTTATTATGGAATCCGAAAATGCTGCCTACTTGTAAGGTGTACGCAAATATTTTTCTTAAGTAAAAAGTGTTTACGTAGTAATTTTGCTGCTTTTGCCATAATAATAATCAATTTGTCAACATTCACGTATGAAAAGAGTATTATGTGGGTATTTATTGAGATATTAGCAATATATATATATATATATATATATATATATATATATATATATATATATATATATATATATATATATATATAATATACATATATAGTTATGTCATGCTCTATAATATTACATCAATGAATTAAATTCATAGTACACTTATACTTACAATTATTATTGATTAAAGGCCACTCGTAATCCAATCATTTTCATCGGATAGACTCTCGGTAATTAAAATTCGCTAAGATCCCAGTCTTCAATAGTGCAGTGGGAAGTAGATGCTTCTTGTGAAGTAATATAAGTCTTATATGTCTCAAGTGTACCAATCTTCTTAAGTACATCTGGAGATAGTTTGTAATTATGGCAACATTTTCCCACTCTGCGAAAACCATACTTGACAGCTAAGACTGCTCGAAGAGTTTCATTATTCATTCTATTGCGTAACTTTGTCTTCACAATATTCATTGACTGAACAATCGTTCAACGTCGGCATTTGAATGTGGCAAAGAGAGTACTGTACGTTAGAGCAAGCTCACTGATATCTCTGTAGAGATTATCTCCTGTGGCATCCTTGTAGTCTGCTATCTCTGCCCAAAACTGAAGTGTGTCATGATGCTGGGAATAAACTGAACCTAGCAGACAAGTAGGTGGGCGCTGCGACGATCGCCTGTCCTGTACCGTACGTGTTCAGTCTAAAACCCTTCCCCCCCCACTATCCCTTCGCCTCAGACGTCGTGTAACTATTACATTCAACTCGTAATATCACGTAATTCATATTGTTCTACTTAAATTTGATAATACAAAAGTAGTTAAAAATCCCGTCAAATTGAATGAAAAATAGCTAAAAAGTCGCTAAGTAGCTAAATTGAAAATCTGGTAGCTATATAGATCTCTTAAAAAGTCGCTAAATCTAGCGACTTTTCGCTAAGTTGGCAACTCTGTTGCTTACAGTCGTCTACCTTCACTCAACTTGCTTCTCCAAACAGTGTGTCGTCCCTGCTTCTTCTTCTTCTTTCTTTTCAATCACACTTATTTTCTTTACGTTTTTCACAAGTCTGTACAAGAAACTGTTTAGTATTTTCAATTAATTTTTCACTTCCGCTTGGCTTATACGTACGTGACAGAGTCAGGGCCCATACTTATAAAGAATTAAGATTTGATCCTAAGACCTCGTCTTAACTAAGCTAGGACAAGGTCCCAGCTAAGACGCGGAACTTAGGATCGAGTCTGAGACAGTGGCGTAAGATGTCAAAAAAGCGCTGCACATAGCAAACATTTGGTTTGGTTAACATGAAATTTAACCAATAAAAGTTTTAAAAAGAGTGAAAATAACGATAAAAAATAACAATGAATATTTTTATGATGACTGGTTAAGATAAGAATGAGTAAATACATATATGAGGATATGTTTTTTATCGTCGATGCAAGGCTCCGTTCAAACGGCCCAAATAAACAAAGAACTTGGATGCACTCAATTCAAATGAAATTATGGACTCTACTGCTACCTTCAGTTTTAAAAGTTTTACAAAACACCCTAGGAAAAATAGATAGAACAAAACCCTCCAGGACAGAATCACGTATGATTTTTTTTTTTTTTCGATAGGCTAGGTTAGGTTAGGTGGTAAAGATTCGTTTCCTTAACCACTAGAATTCACTGCAATTTAAACCTCAGAAACTTGTGCAGATCACCACAGCTATGCTGCTGAAATACAGAAAAAATACCTTTTTTTTTTCTTTCTGAAAATTAAAGTTTAGTTTGGTTTGAACAAGGTTCTGTTATTTGTCAATATAAGTTAAGGTATGGTTAATTAATGTAGTTATATTATGTTGATTTTGAAGCTATTAAATGTTTTCTATGACTAAAACTAGGGGATTGTGAGAGGTGCCGACACAATTTTTTTCGTAGCCACACGCCATTCTGGTGAATATATAAAAAATCACCGAAAATAATAGTTTTGTTAGCATAACCTTCCCAGAACTACAGTTAAATAAGCCTAACTATAACTAACCCAACCAAACTTAAATAAACTTAACAAAATTTCACCAGACCTAACGTAACCTCAAAAGAATTTCGATTCTTTTTCTGTAATTCTGCAGCATAACTGTTTGAAGTGATTTGAACAAGTTTCTGAGGTTTAATTTGCAGTGCATTATAAAGGTAAGGAAATATTGAGTGGTTAAAAAAACGAATCTTTACCGGTTAGGTTAAGTGAGGTAAGATTTTTTGTGATTGGGATTATCATATAATAAATGTAATAATTCACATCTCAGAAGTATTCATACATTACAAATAATAAGACAAAATATTATGATATATATATTTTTTGTCATGGGATGGTTTTGTCAAGAATTTTGTATCCAAGGAGGATTTTGTTTTACACTCCTCCATGTCACTTCTTGTCCTCTTGTGTATTGTGTAAAGCATAATGTGATTAATTTTAGTATGGTCCTGATCAACTCTTCTGCTGAGGCCCTTACATGCATGTAACACAGTTGCACAAAAGGCTCGGTGCAATTTTAGTACTGTATATACTGGTTATGAAGGTAATCTAACCACAGTTTAATCTTTCTAGCTCCGTTCTGATTTAAAGGTAATAAAATTCTTGGCTAACATCCTTTACTTTTTCTCATTTAAACTTACAAGACTGTTGAATCACTGGACAAAGTTAGGTTGCTTTAAAGTGCAAAATACAAAGTGCACATACTGGTTCTTTCATTATATATCTGATACTGATTGATAGTCTATAATAAAAACATAATAATATATTCCTGCCTTTAATGAGTGCCTTATTAAAAAAGAAAAAAAAATGCTTAAGGGATTCCATCGGGAGCAGTCCGTCTCCGGGTTAGGTTGGGTAAAATTTCACTTTCACACCCGCCCAATTCCCCTTACATTCCCACATGTCCTCATGTTTATTGGGGCAAGATGGGAGATATCTTATTAGCAGCTATTCATTTGTGACGGTAGTGAGTGTCAGAATCGTTTGTGTATATCAATGTATCAATGTTAGGTTTCCCTTACCCCAAAGAAACTTTGGGTATATCTTCTTAACTATTCATTTGCTACGGTTATATATTATTTGTGGCTACACTAGCATTTCTCCAAAATTTTTTTTTACCATTTAATCTCCTCCACGTACATATCAGTTGTTTTCTTGGGAGTATATATAAAAATTCAAAGAACAAAAGTTTAGAGGCTGCCGTTATATCTCCCTTGTTTCTGGTATTCATCACCATTATTATACAATTTTGTTCCTACAGCAGCATTTCTACAGCGTTTCTCTGCCACTTAATATCTTCCTCGTATATATACACCGTTTTATTGGAGGTATATAACAATATCAAACTATGAGTTGAGGCTGGCTCTGCTCCCAGCTTCGGCCATGTTGAATGTTGGGATGCACAGCTGATGTATTATAGTACAATAGTTTATTGCAATTAATATACATTTTTTGAGATGTCCTTGAGGATCCCCTCTCTTGGGGGCTCTTTCATTCGGATTAAATAACATTTATAGCCAACTAAATAATTCTCAGAAAATGTAGAAATGCACCAAAATATGTTAATTCTTCAAGACACCCCAGCTACATGGGCTCATTTCACTCGCCTATATATATGTATGTGTATATATATATATATATATATATATATATATATATATATATATATATATATATATATATATATATGTATATATATATATATATATATATATATATATATATATATATATATATATATATATATATGTATATATATATATATATATATATATATATATATATATATATATATATATATATCTATATATATATATATATATATATATATATATATATATATTATTTGTAGCATTTAGATTAAATATACCGTTGCATTAGGAAGATGGACAGAATAAGGATGAGGAGAAGTAGAAAGTCTTGTGAAGCGAGGCCACGGGAGGGGGGAAGGCATGCAGTTAGCAAGTTCAAACGAGCAGTCAGCATGACAATAGCGGTAGAAAATAGATAAATATGCAACATTACAGCGGTGACTTTAAGAATGAAGACAATCAGTTAGAGGAGAAGAGCTTATTAGGCGAAAAGCTTTAGACTATACCTGGTTCACACAAATTCTTGGGGTAGTTGTAATGCCTTTAATTTCAACCTGTCAAAACCAACACAATAAACATGGATATTATATAATATGGATATAAAATATACAATAATAAACATAGTCACATCTTCATTATGAAATATCATCACCAATGATGATACACTCCCCACCCCGCAATGGGTGTGTTACTGATCATCCACCGGTAGGATGACAGCCAACCGATGAACCGATCTTTTAACTTTTACATCACTTGTACCTTCATACTTTGATCCCAACTGTTGATTCTTGTACCTAACAACTACATCTCTCACCAACCCATCCCGTCCAATCTGTGTTTTATCAACCTGTGCTAGCCTCCAAACTCCTTTCATAGCATTGTTATCTTGTACCCATACCAAATCACCTGTCTTTACATTTCTTTTGGCAGTATGCCATTTTTGCTGCACTACGAGACTAGGTAAGAAGTCTCGTTGCCACTTCCTCCAAAATGCTGTCACAATATTACCCAGGAAATTACTTCTTTTGTTATTATCCTCTTCTAACCACATGCCTACTGGAGCATGGTTAGATGCACGCCCCAATAAAAGTTCATTTGGACATAGATAACTTCCAGCATTTACATCTGACCCTGGTTTGAGACCTATTGGTCGCTCATTGAGAATGTTGGCCACCTCGAATAGCACAGTTTGTAACCCTGCAAATGATAACTTGCTGTCCCCAATTGAGGCCTTCAATGTTCGCTTAACACTCTTGATCAATGCTTCACTTATGCCATTTTGCCAAGGGGCGTCTGCTGATTTAGTGAACACCGACTCCATACCTTGGTCTCTACCAAAATCGTGAATGATACCTAAATCCAATTCACCAAACATTTGCCTGATCTCATTATCAGCTGATACAAACTGAGGGCCCCTATCAGAATACATGCTACTGGGTTAGCCCCTTATGGACACAAATCGTCTGAAAACCATTAGAAAGCTCTGTGTGTCATAACCCTCTAGCAAATCTAAGTAAACACTTCTGGTGGAAAAACAATTGAATATTATTCCATAGGCCTTGCCGAAGGTTCTACGCTTCACTGCATCACGGATTTTGAAAGGGCCAAATATATCACAAGCTGTGTGGTAAAATGGTGGAGATGGCTTGAGTCTTTCCTCCACCAATTCACCCATCTTCTGACCTTCACACTTAGGGGACAACCTTTTACAAGTCACACACTTATATTTTACTGATATAACAATCCTACGTATTTCTGGCACCCAAAATTTCAATTGTAACTTAGCAATAGTAGTCTCTACTCCAGCGTGATCAAGTTGATGTAAATGTGACACATATAAATATGTAAATCTATGCCTGGGGGATAAGATCATATATGTATCATTATTCCAGTTTTTTCTAAGCCATGATCTTATTCTATTCCCCACAACGATTATACCATCCTTGTCAATTGCCGGCCCTAGTCTCTCAAACCTCTTAGACCAGTCTCTCGAGTATTCTCTCTGTACCTCTTTTACCCACAGTTTCTCAGCTTCTTGCATGTCTTGCCTGCTAGCTTTTTTAGCTATTGCTTAAAAGGATCTAGCTTTTATTGCTGCCATTACCCTACTTGTGACATTGAGCAATTTAGTGTAGCTACTGAACCTGTTCAAGTCGAAAAAGTTTAAATTAGGGTGCACTTTGTCATTGCACATTACAGTTGTTTTTATCTTGCATGATAGTGTCTGATCAATCATGTCTGGCAGCAACTCTGCTTCATTGTTTTGACTCATAGGCCATGATCTGACAGGTAATTTTAAAAAATCTGGACCATTCTGCCACACTGAGTCACCCCCCATCTGTTGAATCCCCACTGGGCGTGTCAACATGTCAGCAGGATTATTTTCTGATCTAATCCACCACCATTCACTAGCATTGGATTTGCTCTGTATCTCAGCAATTCTCGTTCCCACGTATGATTTAAATGTATAGGAATCTTTTTGTATTTGATCCCTCACTATAGCAGAGTCAACTAGGTGATAAACAGACTCAAAATGCCAGTCCAATTCCTGCTGTATTTTCTTCCGCAGGCGACATGATAACACGGCAGCGCATAGCTCAATCCTTGGAATAGTACTTTGTCTAGTAGGTGTAATCTTACTCTTAGCTGTGATGATGGCAGTCTCATAATTTCCAGATGGTGTCAAAAACCGGCTATATGCAACAGTTCCATAGGCATGTTTAGAACCATCAGAGAACATAACCAATGTTGGATTCCCTACTGCCTCATTGGGTCGAATTGCCCGCCTAATCCTGAATTTTTCCAAATTGTACAATTCTTTAAAAGAAGTTCTCCATTTCATCCTGTAATTATCATTTATAGGATCATCCCATCCTCCTTTCTCACTCTCCATAATCATTTCTTTCATAAGTAATTTAGCTGATAATGTAAAAGGTTGTATCAAGCCCAAGGGGTCAAATATTAATGCTATTTGGCTGAGTACCATACGCCTTGTGAGCACTGTTGGAAATTTAAGTTCTAGTTCCTCGAATGACACATTGGGTTCTGAGTGCATCATCTTAACTTTTGGGGAAAATTTTATTTTGATTTTGTAAAAGAACTGATCATCCTTGATGTCCCATGACATTCCAAGCACTTTCTCTGATTCACTCCCTAGCAACTTGATTCCACGGCAATCAATATCACTTCCCGAGATCACCCAGTGTTTTACCACGAACCCTCCTGAACACAGAATGCTCTCTGCATCTCTGATAAGTTTGGATGCATCTTTTTCACTAGGAACAGATTGTATCATATCATCTACGTATGTGTTCCTCATAATCATGTGACCAGCCTCTGGGTATTCATCCACATATTTTTCTGCCGTGTGTCTAAGCGCCAGTGTTGCTATAATCCCACTAGGTCGATCCCCAAATGTGACTCTCGTTAAGGCATAGTGGTCTGGTGCTTTGGATAAATCCAGGTCTCTCCAGATAAATCTGTGAGTATGCTGATCCGTTTTCTCTATTTTGATGGTATGATACATTCTTGAAATATCTCCAATCACAACTATCTTCTCTTGTCTCATTCTCAGCAATACTCCCATTAAGGAATTCAACATGTCTGGTCCTTTAGCCCAATAGGAATTAAGTTGATGCCCTTGATAATTTGCTGATGAATCAAACACAATTCTCACAGGCGTAGATGACGATCCTGGCTTAATAACTTCATGATGTTGTAAATAGTGGACTGGACCTGTTTACAATGACCTTTCTTCCCTTGTAAGTTTCCTGGCTACACCTTTGTCAATCATCTCATTCATCTGCTCTTTATATAATCTAGAGTGCTCAGGGCCAAGTTTGAGTAGTCTTTTTTCTGTTGCCTTCAATCTATGGACAGCAGGTGAAATGTTATTTGGCAGATCCATGGGATCTTTAATCCTGGGATATTTTGCCACCCAAAAGTTGTTGGCTTGATCATAAACAAGTCCTTGCTCTATCAATTCTAACTCCCTCTTCTCTTTTATGGTGTAATCATCGACAATACCTTGTTTGCAAGCATATGTTTCATTACCCTGATACAAATCGCTACCTAATACCTTATCTAAAGATAATTTCAAACTAGGCACCTCAGAAATATCAATAGCGTAATCTTTAACACCCACTGAGGCATGATTCACAGTGAAACATGCAATGCTATAATTTATATGTTCTCCAGAGTTTATGCTGCCTCTTAAACAATACCCCAAATTGATTTTCTAATAACTGAAGGTTGTCCACTGTCTTCACTACCTTGGGGAGTAATTGACAACAATCTGATCCAATGAGCATGTCTACTTTGCCTACAGGCCTGACCAACAAGTGTGGATGTACTTGCAAAATTTCACTTAGTTTCCGCGCATCAACTTCCCATACGTCGGATGTAATTTCCTCCAAACCATAAGCCTTGACCTGCCATGTTTTGCCAAGACGATCCGTTAGTGAAATGATGTATTCTTTGCTAACACATGTCTCCACCACATTCCCTACTTTGATTATGGTCATCTGAATGTCTCTTCCTATTAATCCTAACTTTTTTGCCATTGAGTGGGTAATCACTGTAATGTCTGATCCACTGTCCCACAAGGTAGTTATAGGAATGCCATTGTGAAACACAGAACTAATCATTAGCATCACTTTAGACTTTTTGTGATAATTTACTACCTTGGTAGTGTACCGAGGGTCAGTGTTACTGCCACTGTACCGTAGGTAAATATTACCTTCTATTGACCCTGCTGTCATCACTGTATTCCATTCTACCTTCTTATCTACTACTTTCTATCTACTTTCTATGCTGCCACCACGACACCACTTGGGTATCGACACTATTGCTACTACTACCACTTGGCCCTGCACCACCGAGGTTGAGATATGAACAGAAAACGAATATAGTAAAATAATGGACAACTTTAATGATGAATAAATAAATAAAGTACTCGCTATATCCGTGATGGTGCTATTACAAGTGCTTATCCACCCTTTGCGACACAAACAAACAAATACATTAACACAAATATTCCTATTCTATCCTACCTAACTATACGTGAGGGAACTGATGGAAAACGACCAAAATACACTCACGCCACAAATACTGTTTGAGAGTCACTTCCGTCTTGCCGTCGTCCTTGGCGAGAGGCAACTCCACATGCAGCCTTAGTCAAACCACAACCGAAAGACAGTCTTTTGCTGGTGCTCTCGGCAGCTGTAATCGGGAGGACAATTTACGGTTAGTTATTAATCTTAATGTTTTTTCAATAGTGTGGCAAAGCTTTTAGGAACACTAGGCTTACCTGTCTGGAGCGGGGTCACGGAACACTAGTGACTGACTTTCCGCCCAGACCGGTATATATATCCTCAGTTCCAGTGACGTCACGCGTTTTTCCCATCATCCCCTCTATCTAGTGGTACCTACTCTAACCATAACAAGGTATCTAACGAGTGTCGAGAATACGAGGATTTACCGGTGATTCCGCAAAGGAATCACCGTAATGTTAGTTGGCCCGTTGTACTCGGTACACGGCTTTCTTCTTTAAAAAAAAAAAATCCTCGTATTCTCACACTCGTAAGAACATGAGTTTATATATTATCAACATAGGTCGGGACCGGTCTTCTTCTTCTTCTTCTTTCTTCTTGTCTCTATGCAAGACTTCCGAGTCAGACGTGACTCGACCTCCTGGTCGGAATAGGTGAAGCCAACTCCCACCAGTCCTGGCAAGCTGAGCAGGGTGGTGATCCTCAGCGGGGCTTCACCAAGCCTTCGTCCTTGGGGGGTAACATCCAGGTCCTTTCCCTGGGGCAGAGTCCAGAGCCCCCAGGATTGCGGTGATCACTGCTTCAGCTGCGGGACCAGTGTTTTAGCTCGGCATCTCCTTAGCTGCAAAAAAGTTTTAGAGGCAGTAACCTTTCCTTAAAACACTCAGAGGTCTGTTTATTAATCTCTCTCCTCAGCACTCCTCTACGTATCTTCTCACAGGCCTCCGTTGTCGAGCTGTGCGTGGCTCTTCCATATCATCCTCACCATCCTCGGAAGGCAACACGATCTCGCTCATGTCGATTATATACCCTTCCTCCCCTACAAAACGTTTTAATTTGTCTGGTACCCGGAGGATTGTGTCGCCATTGAAAGTGTTTTCCAACTCGTATGACACTCCTCCCTGCTTCACTTCCTTCACTTTATAGGGGCCAATCAACTTTATCCCTAGTTTGCGTTCGATGGAAGAGCTAATTTGTTCTTTCTTTACCCACACTAGATCACCCACACTTACTGTTTGCTCTTTTCTACCGAGATTAGCTCGCGCCAACCACTTCCGGCTGTTGTCACGGGATGTTTGCTTCATTACCTCCAGGGCTACACCAATGTCTATCTCATCGTCCACCTGTGGTAGAGTTATCCCTATAAATCTCGGAGCGTGGCGATTGAACATTAAGTAGTGTGGTATTTCTCCTGTGGTCTCGTGTACCGCCGCGTTGAGTATTTGTTGGCACTGAGTGATATAGTCGGGCCACTTAGTTGGTTGACCCTTACTCAAGCACGCTAACACGGACTTAAGGGTTCTATGTAAACGTTCGGTGATGGAGTTTCCTTGAGGATGGTATGGAGTGGAGTAAACTTGGTGAATTCCTTGGGCTTTACAGAAGTCCGCCAGGAGGTGAGAACGGAACTCGCAAGCATTATCAGCCAGGAGCGTTTTTGGCCTTCCATAGTCCCCCACGTATGATCTAATACCCCTAACTACCTCTTCAGCCTGCCTCGAACGTAATTTTAACAATTTTACAAACCTTGAAAAATGATCTACTATGGTTAATACATATCGATGACCTCCTCGAGCAGGAGTCATTTCAGTTATATCTACACTGATTCTATCCAAAGGCTGGTTTACAGGAGGCAATTCTCGCCACTGCCTTTGCAAAGTTGAGGCTGACTTAGTTTGCTGACAAGTTAGGCATTCTCTTACAAATTTCTTCACATCTGCCTTTAAATTTGGCCAATAAAAATATTCTTCCGCCTTTAATATTGATTTGAGTTGATCTAAATGTCCTGATTCTTTTCCATGAACAATAGTAAGGGCTTTCTTTTTCATCACCGTGGGCACCACCAACAAATAGAGCAAGGTGTTATCTCTTTTCTGTTTAGAATAATTAAAGGACTCCATTTTCCTCTGATCGTGATGACCGACTTCTGAACACTCTGGTTTTATTGCTCCATCAAGCGCTTGTTCACCCACTTCCGTTACTTCCTCCTGGGGAAACCACGAGTCGCCTAACAAGTCTATCTGAAAATTCATAATTAAAATTTAATTGGAGGGGGAAAGGACGCCCGACGATCCGAAGACCGCGACTCACTTAACAATCTGGGGACATGTGCCCGCAGAGGAGACTTTGGGCGTATTAGTCCACTAACACTATCACTAACACTTAAAAAAAAAAAAAAAAAAAGGCATCACTATTAACTCTACGTAACTATTCTAATCACCAATCACTAATCACTACTCTGTAAGGGAATTAAAAAAAAAAATGGAAGGGGGGCTAATTACCTACTTAACTAGCACACAAGGTACTACGTAGCGTCCTCCGGACAACGTGGGCTGATGCGTAATTTGCATCTACACCGCTGCTACCACTGTACCGAGGATCAGTGTTACTGCCACTGTACCGTAGGTAAATATTATTTTCTATTGACACTGCTGTCACCACTGTACCGTTTCGGTATTCCATTCTACCTTCTTATCTACTACTTTCTATCTACTTTCTATGCTGCCACCACGACACCACTTGGGTATCGACACTATTGCTACTACTACCACTTGGCCCTCCACCACCGAG
>JAXIVD010000283.1:0-2500 GCA_036785275.1 Cancer borealis | reverse complement strand
ATAATGATAGATAACAAAGCATGTGGGCCTGCGGCATCACCCCCTGTTGCATTGGGCACGAGTAGATAGTATTATGTATCATACTAGTACATGATATTATGTATCATACTAGTACATACGAGTACAACGGGCCAACTATCATGACGGTGATTCCTTTGCGGAATCACCGGTAAATCCTCGTATTCACGACACTCGTTAGATACCTTGTTATGGTTAGAGTAGGTACCACTAGATAGAGGGGGATGATGGAAAAACGCGTGACGTCACTGGAACTGAGGATATATATTACTGGTCTGGGGCGGAAAGTCAGTCACGTAGTGTTCCGTGACCCCGCTCCAGACAGGAAAGCCTAGTGTTCCTAAAGCCTTGCCACACTATTGAAAAAACATTAAGATTAATAACTAACCGTAAATTGTCCTCCCGGATAACAGCTGCCGAGAGGACCAGCAAAAGTACTGTCTTTCGGTTGTGGTTTGACTAAGGCTGCATTGTGGATGTTGCCTCTCGCCAAGGGACGACGGCAAGACGGAAGTAACTCTCAAACACTATTTGTGCGTGAGGTGTATTTTGGTCGTTTTCCATCAGTTCCCCTCACGTATAGTTAGGTAGGGATAGAATAGGAATATTTGTGTTAATGTATTTGTTTGTTTGTGTGTCCAAAGGATGGATAAGCACTTGTAAGAGCACCACCACGGATTATGCGAGGTACTTTATTTATTTATTCATCATTAAAGTTGTCCATTATTTTACTATATTCGTTTTCTGTTCATATCTCAACCTCGGTGGTGGAGGGCCAAGTGGTTAGTAGTAGCAATAGTGTCGATACCCCATAGTGGTGTCGTGTGGCAGCATAGAAAGTAGATAGAAAGGTAGTAGATAAGAAGGTAGAATGGAATACCGAAACGGTACAGTGTGGACAGCAGTGTCAATAGAAAAATAATATTTACCTACGGTACAGTGGCAGTAACACTGATCCTCGGTACAGTGGTTAGCAGCGGTGTAGATGCAAAATTACGCATCAGCCCACGTTGTCCGGAGGACGCTACGTAGTACCTTGTGTGCTAGTTAAGTAGGTAATTAGCCCCCCCTTCCATTTTTTTTTTTAATTCCCTTACAGAGTAGTGATTAGTGATTGGTGATTAGAATAGTTACGTAGAGTTAATAGTGATGCCTTTTTTTTTTTTTTTTTTAAGTGTTAGTGATAGTGTTAGTGGACTAATACGTCCAAAGTCTCCTCTGCGGGCACATGTCCCCAGATTGTTAAGTGTGTCGCGGTCTTCGGATCGTCGGGCGTCCTTTCCCCTCCAAATAAATAATTTTAATTATAGATTTTCAGATATGACTTGTTAGGGCGACTCGTGGTTTCCCCAGGAGGAAGTAACGGAAGTGGGTGAACAAGGCGCTTGATGGAGCAATATAACCAAGAGTGTTCAGAGTCGGTCATCACGATCAGAGGAGAAATGGAGTCCTTTAATTATTCTAAACAGAAAAGAGATAACACCTTGCTCTATTTGTTGGTGGTGCCCCACGGTGATGAAAAGAGAAAGCCCTTACTATTGTTCATGGAAAAGAATCAGACATTTTGATCAACTCAAACTCAATATTAAAGGCGGAAGATATATTTTATTGGCCAAATTTTAAAGGCAGATGTGAAGAAATTTGTAAGAGAATGCCTAACTTGTCAGCAAACTAAGTCAGCCTCAACTTTTGCAAAGTCAGTGGCGAGAATTGCCTCCTGTAAACCAGCCGTTGGATAGAATCAGTGTAGATATAACTGAAATGATCCTGCTCGAGGAGGTCATCGATATGTATTAACCATAGTAGATCATTTTTCAAGGTTAGTAAAATTGTTAAAATTACCGTTCGAGGCAGGCTGAAGAGGTAGTTAGGGGTATTAGATCATACGTGGGGTGACTATGGAAGGCCAAAAACGCTCCTGGCTGATAATGCTTGCGAGTTCCGTTCTCACCTCCTGGCGGACTTCTGTAAAGCCCAAGGAATTCACCAAGTTTACTCCACTCCATACCATCCTCAAGGAAACTCATCACCGAACGTTTACATAGAACCCTTAAGTCCGTAGTTAGCGTGCTTGATAAGGGTCAACCAACTAAGTGCCCGACTATATCACTCAGTGGCAAACAAATACTCAACGCGGCTGTACAACGAGACCACAGGAGAAATACCACACTACCTTAATGTTCACATCGCCACGCTCCGAGATTTATAGGATAACTCTACCACAGGTGGACGATGAGATAGACATTGGTGTAGCCCTGGAGGTAATGAAGCAAACAATCCGATGGACAACAGCGGAAGTGGTTTGGCGCGAGCTAATCTCGGTAGAAAAGAGCAAACAGTAAGTGTGGGTGGGATCTAGTGTGGGTAAAGAAAGAACAAAATTAGCTCTTCATCGAACGCAAAACTAGGGGGATAAAGTTGATTGGCCCCTATAAAGTGAAGGAAGTGAAGCAGGGAGGAGTTGTCATACGAGTTGGAAAAC
>JAXIVD010000282.1:165937-190746 GCA_036785275.1 Cancer borealis | reverse complement strand
ACATGGTAGGCTGTCAGCATTAATACATCGCCCAGCCTAAAATTTTTGGCTCTGTACATTTATTTCACAAAACAAAGGGAGACTTTATTGCATTGAGCTCATGTTAAAACTTATGTGCAGAAATTTATTTTCAGACTTGATTACAATCTTTCCTATGAAATATGACATTATACAAACACGCTTATACTATTGTATTACGTCATCAAGGGTATTTGTTGAAGCTACATATTGTTATGGTTCTTAAAGTTAGTGTAGTGAAGCAGTTATTCGATCAAACACTTAGTGATTTCATTCCTTTTTTTGAAATCCTTGTGTTCTTCAGTTCTTCCTTGATGACGTCAGCTAGAATCCCAAATCCCTGCAATGTGAATATCTTAGTTTTTTTTTTCTCTCTCTCTCTCTCATTTGTGTTTTCTTAAGTTAATGAAGAGGAAAGAGTTTAGTTATAACATTTAGCAATAACTGATTTTAGACAAATTACAACGATGCACCTAAAAAGTAGAAAAAGGCAAAGTATATCTATACTTTTCCAATGTGACGGTCCATGGTCCTACCCTTGAATATATGAATAGATCACAGTTCAGCATAGAAAGTAGACATAGACCAAGTAGGGTCTTAATATATATGAAACGAGTAAATGGCAAAATTAATTAATGATACGTCCTACTCTAGAACATAATTACTGTATGTATAATCAATTTAAATTAAAAAAAATATTTTCACTAAGTAAACCCTTATTTTCATATACTTCTCTATTTTTTTTTCTTTATGAAAGATCTGCTGGGAATCAATCCCTTAAAGCCACCCTTCCCCGCCGCCTATGGATGTAATAAATGAGTGGACCCAAAGAGTTTTATACTTACTGTTGTAGTAGTAGTTGTCCTACATTATCATGTTTACTGAATTATGAAACCCATGTGAAGAACATTGAAACCGTAAGGGCTCGGTCACACGATGCCCAAAACATTGCACAAAACATGACTGGTAGCATGTCTCAAACATGCTGCGTACATGTGTGTGAACAAGCCACAAATATGATAGTAAACATGCCGTCCAGTTTTAGCTTCAAAATGGTGCAAACACAGCCACGAACATGTTCAAAACACGAGGACACAGCTGGCAGTTACTGTCCACATTGCCCTGTTAGTGTGTATTTTTTTCATCACCTTTAGTCTGTCTACATTCAGTTCGGCACCAATTGCCTTCCATGTATCACACTTCTTGTTTAAGTCTTTATAATTGGGGTTGGTAGGATCACATAGCATTGGATTAGCACGATACACGTCAATTAACCAGAGCACGTGGAAAATGATCACACGAGTGGTTGTCCGCACACTTGTTCCCGGCCACAAAACCTCCACACAGCAGCGTCTCCAAACATGTTTGGGGATTTGAACGTCCAAACGAGACACGTCGAACATGAATGCGAACCAAGCAATGTTTAGAACATGCATCAAAACCGTTGTTTGTGGCCGAGCCCTAATTCAATCATTAAACCAGTTTTCATCCTACCTAACTTTTCATAAACGATTTTTTAAATCGATCGATTCTTGATCGCCATAAAAATTAACCATGTATTATAGAGTCTTCATAATAATAGAAAATCACCCTATAACAATACATTTTGGGCGGTAACAAATGATTAATATAATAACTAAATACTTTAAAAAGTTAGAATTCTACTTTAGTCTCTGTTCAAACATCCATTTTCTGTTATCAAAACGCCGCAATGCGTCACAGCTACACCTGGCAGTGTTGCCATTGGACAAAATAGAAAAATCCAAGATGCCTCACCTAAAATCTCCAAGATTCACTTAAAAAATCCAAGGTGTATGGAACATTTTTTTTTCACGTGACAATAAGAATACAGATGTAGCTTCTTAAACTCACCTTTTATACAGCAGAGTTATTGTACATAATAAACTTGTGTGCTCTCCTCGCTACCATTGGCAACTTCCGTGTCTTCGGCAGGATACAGTGTTGCCTGTTGGACGTTGCTGCACTTAGCCCCATAGCGCTGACGAATGTTGTCATTTTTCATGTCACTTATGAGATCTTTTGATGATTTCCATTCAAAGCACGGGACTTCTTGTCTAGTGATGGCTTGCTTTGCAAACAACCGGTTGGCAACTGTGTGGGTCAACAATCTATTTTTCTGCATTTTTTTTCAAATTCATTTGTGAGAACAGTCTCTCAACAGAAGCAGAAGAATGTGGTAGCACTAGAAGAGCACACATGAATTTTGAAAGCAAGTCAAATTTAGGTTGATTATTTCCATCAGTAATTCCAAACAGTTCATGCCAAAAACATGTTGCTGACTGATTAAGATGCTGAAGAGTTGATCTGGCATGAAACAAATCCTCCCACTGTTCCTGCAGAGAATCAAGTTCTTCCTCCTTTACGAGATTAGGGAAGTGAACTGCCAGTTTTGGGATTGCTCTGATTCTTCTCTGGGAAGACAAAGCAACTTTAGGATCCAAAATATTGAGTAATGCTAGCACATTTTCCTCATCAAAAGGAAAGCGCTTTCGCATCTGAACACACAGTTCAACTAAATAATTTTACAGTCATGCCGAAACCTCTTTTCACTCTCTCCTAGTGGTTCCTTAAGCAAGAAGGTGTCACATCTTCCACCGAGGCAAATGTGTTCTAAATTCAAATGCAATGATTTATCTTCAGGAATTATCTGAGACAGTTTCTTTGATTCAAGAACTTCTGGCTTGACAAACATCCCAAGAATACTGTGATACTCATCAGTAATCGTAGTATAAACAACGCTGAGCCTGAAATATTCTGACTGAAACTCATAGTTCACTCTATCAACTTTTCCAAGAATGTAGCTCAGAAACATCAGCATATGTTTCGTGCCTCGATTTGTCATAGTTTGATATATATGAGCAGCCCCATCAAACTTGTTAGTTTTTTATTCCGCTTGAAGAACAACTGTAATGCATCCCACTGTTCTAAAATGCGAGAAATTACCTGATTTCGGGAGAGCCAACGGGTCTGTGACAGCTTCAACATCTTGTGCTTAGGGCTGTGAACAACCTCCTGAATCATGCTGAACTCGTGTTGACGCTTACTGCTTCGTGAGAAGTAGCAACATACATTTCTCAAAAGCTCTTCAAGATATGAAGGCAAATGAGTACAAGCATGACTTGAACACAGTGCAAATGAATGGCAAATGCAACCAAGAATAAATACTGATGGAATGTCTTTTTTCAAGAGGGCCTGAAATCCATTATTCACCCCTATCATAGTGGAGCAATTGTCACAAGCAAGGCCTATTATATTGGCAAAAGGTATCTTCTTGCTTGCAAACAATTTTTTCACTGCCTTATACAGGCCCTCAGCACTTGGATCATCTACCTCTACGATGTCTAACAGTGCATCTGTCACTTTATACTTTCCTTTGTCAAAAAACCTTACCATAATAGCAAGTACTTGGGACACTGACACATCGGTGCTTTCATCAATCATGACAGAAAACTTATTTTCTTTGCAAATTTTTGCAATTTCTTGACTTTCCTCCCAAGCAATTCCTTCTTGCATAACATATACCGTATATACCGGACTATAAGGCGACTGGTTATATAAGACAACCCCCAATTTTCGAGGAAAAAAATTTGGTTTTGAGCTATTATCGCTATATTAGGCGACCCCCTTTCTCATGGTAATGTTCACTGTTCACCCGTCCTTAATTTATTACTCCAACAATTACTTCCAACACTAGTTGCTCAAGATCCAAGTAGTTAAAGGAATTTAAAAACTACATATTGTACGTATATTACTTTTACTAAACAATAGTCTGAATTTTTCAAAACGTAAAGCAACATTATCATAAACATCAGCACCGCCATGGCGGGCGCGCTCTAATACATACCTTGTTTCAACAATTGCCTTAAACATTCGAAACATAGATATTTAATTAAAAACCTTCAAAATCATCTTCATCTGATACAGTAAGCATGTCAAATATATCTTGAGATACATGTTCACGGGCATCATCATACGGGTCAAATTCTGCATCATCTAGGTTGTCGTCTGCAGCTTCATCACCAGTGTCGCCCGCCACGCCGGTGTTGTGGCCCGCACGTGATGTTATCAGTAAACATTCGACACCCATAGAGTTAGGGTGGGCCCGCACGCCTGTGTATGTGTGTGTAGGTGTGTGTGTGTGTGTATATATATATATATATATATATATATATATATATATATATATATATATATATATATATATATATATATATATATACATATATATATATATATATATATATATATATATATATATATATATATATATATATATATATATATATATTATGCATGCACGTGTGTGCATAATATATATATATATATATATATATATATATATATATATATATATATATATATATATATATATATATATATATATATATATATATTATGCATACACGTGTGTGCATGCGGAATGAATTCCCAGGTACAGTGGCGCTGAATATTCATCACAGAGTTATAGGCTTGTGTTTTATTTTCGGTGTATAAGACGACCCTTAGATTTAGAAGCCTTAAACTTGGCAAAAAATCTCGTCTTATAGTCCGGTATATACGGTAATGCTTTTATCTTTTTCATTGATATTTTCTGGACGACCTCACACTTTGGGAACATTTTCTTTACTAACTCACTCAGATGTTCAGCCTGGTGGAAAGGCATTCCGTGTTCAGCCATGAATGCAGAAAATAACAACTCTGCATTCGCTACTTCTGCTATTTTTTTCTTTGAAAAAAAATTGCTGCATTTTTATGGTGCTTTTTTTTTTGCTGCCATATTTTTTGTGTGCTTAGATGAAGATTTATGGTTCAATAGCCCACTTCTGTTTACTACGTGTTAAACACGGGTAACCGTCCAGTCATGTGTGTGCAAATACTTTATTATAGACAAATATTCCATACTAATTATTAAGGCTGTTAAATACTTTCCAGATTTCAGGTGTATATTCATCTGGACTTTAAAAAATCCAAGATCCAGGCGATTCTTCTAATAAATATCCAAGAGCCCAAGGTAGGAGCCGAAAACCCAAGATCTTGTATAAAATCCCAAGCTGTGGCAACCCTGATCACTACTACACCACTCGCTCGCCAGCTCTCCCGCTCCGCTCTCACCTTGCTAAGCAGTAAAGACCTTCACCCGTAGGGTTGTTTTTCTGCTGGTGTTGACCTGAGCTTTCCGGTTTTGCTCTTAGAGACCCTTGACACACTCGAGGGTGAATCCTGAAGGAGTGGAGGCGTAGGTCACTCCATGATGGGGACCTTTATGGTTGCTTATAGTGGGTGTCAAAGTGGGCCATAGGAACGCTGATAGGCAAGGTTTAAACCCTGCAAGGGGCAGCGGCGGGGCTAGTGCGACGCCCTTTAGAGGGTGACTAGTATAGCCTTTCCGCCGCTGTAGGATAGTGCCGAGTTATATTTTTCTTTTCTCCCTAGCTAGTTGTGTTCCTGCCGCCGCATTCTGGTGTAGGTAGGGAACTAGGATGTGACCATGAGGGATGGAAAGGCTTCACGCCTTCCCCGTCCGACGGGCACGTCCATCTCTATCCAATCTCCGTCCTCCCCTGCTTCTCGTCTGCCTGTTACGGTAAAGAGATCTCGCCGTACCTCGTTCGCGAGCACTGACTCTACTCCCTCGGTAGGAGCTGCTCCCTTCAAGACAGCGAAGGTAAATGACCATCAAACTACTGGCAAGGCTAAGGTGGCTGTTACGGAGTCTGCAACTTTCCGTTCCTCCACTTCCTGCCTTCCTACTGCTTTGCACTCATCTGTTGGCCTTGACCGTGCCTCTCGTGTGGGAGACAAGATCAAGCGCCGCCTTGCTACAAATGTAAATGCCTCTGCTACCTCTACTACAACTACTGATACCACAGCTGGAGCCTCGTTACAAGCCCCCTAACTAGCGTCCCATTCCTGGTAAGGACTCCTCCACCCGCTCCTCCTTGTCTGCTCCCTCCACCTCTGTTGCCATCCTTTTCTCTTTGCTGCCGGAGGATGTTCACGACCTGCCCCCAGCCTCTTCTTCTATCTCCATCGACCCTCTTCCAAAGGACAACGACGGGCTTACACTTGTCACCAAAGGAAAGAAGAGCAGGCCACGTAAAATGACTGAGGCGTCGGGAAACGCCACATACCTGGAACAACCCGCCAACCGTGTTCCCCCCACCACCAAGCCTACTCGCCCTCAGCCGCTGCCAAACGCGTACCCAGCTTTCTGCGTCCCGGCTCAGGAGGGGTACGCGACGAGCTACAACGCTGTGGCAGCCCTCGAGGAAAAGCATTCACAGCTAAATATGAAAAATGTCATCGGGCGGGATGGCAGCTCAGTTCTCCTTCCCAAGGACGAAAACACTTGCCTCACTCTGGATGCTCTAATCTCCAACTCTGCTCCTGTCCTGAAGCTAATTAGACTGGATCCCAAACACAGCTCACCAAGGGTGTCGTCATGGGCTATCCCCCTTCGGATGGAGGAGGCCATGCGCTGCGACACACCTCGTCTGAAGGAGGAAACTCGACAAGTTATTATCACGATCAGAGGCACCCTCCCTCCCCATCTCGATCTGGACAACTGGGGGGTATTTTATCTAGAGCCACTGTCCCACCGACACCCGGTAAAGGTCGAATCACGCCGAACTGAGTTAGTACGGTACGCCCACGGAAAAATCGATGGCTACGATGCGCACAATGTGTTGCACCGGCACGCACCGGGTAGCGGCCAAAAAAGTTATTGTTGACAATAACTTTTTTCTGCGAGCTGCCCGGTAAAATTTAGATCGCGCTTTACCGTGGTTACACCGTACTAAGTCCGTCGTCACCGTGTCTCTGCCAGACAAGCACCTTGCACGTACCGGTTTTTTTTTCGGGCGCCTATCGACTTTTACCTGGTCAAATTTTTCCCCCTGGTGTCCTAGGATAGGGCAACATGCACACAGAACGGTTCTTGATTTCCTCGCCTATGTTACTCAGTAATATCTGTAAGCCTTCAAAATGACGGGTATTACCTTGTGCATCTCATAAACAAGAGAAAAAACTCACTATTCAAGATGTTGATGCTTTAGATTAGGAAGATGGTAAACCAGTAAATGCAGTGTAAGTCTCATCTGCGTGAAAAGTGTATATTTGTTTTTCTTATTAAAGAATCGTTAATGCAATCCCTATAGCTTTAGCAGCGGTGATTACATAGGCTTCAGTCAGATACAGTGCGGCTCTTCCAACTTCATTGCAGTATCGTCTGGTTTGCCTAGACCAGAGGTCGGCAACCCGCGGCTCCGGAGCCGCATGTGGCTCTTTCATCCCTCTGCTGTGGCTCCCGTGGCTTTGAGAGGGTGAGCTCATTTTGGAAAAAAAATAATGTGAATAAATAATGGCCATATAATTTTAATTTATTTTTATTTTATTTCTTTAGTTATTTCGTTGTAATAGTTATATCTTTGGAGATTGAGATGTTCTTGTGCCATTAAAATAAAACTTGTTTTAATATTTTGTCGATCAAAATATGCGTAACGTCCTGTATGCGACACCTGTTGCCGCCAGACAAGTTGTTACGAAATGCCGTTTGAATCGGCCGCATGGTGGCGTAAGACCTGCGCGCGCCGTGTGGTGTGAGAAGGGAGCAGCGTGGTGGTCACCCAGCGCTCCCTTAGTCTGCCACCTACCCCTCAGCTGTACATATGTGCGTGTCTCGCTGTGAACCCACGCTGTATCTTCCATACGTCGTTTCTTCGTTTTCGGGTTGTATTGAGGTTGGACCTAGGTTTCCAGTGATTTCTCGGCCTGTTAGTGTTTGCGCCTACGAGTAGTATTTTACGGCGGAAGAGCCGGTTTTGTTAGTACAAGGCGAGATCACTGAATTCCTTGGTCTCGGGGAGGACGAAAGGGTGACGACACCCCTTTGTCTCGGTTTGTCAGTCTGTTTGCACGTCCACACTATATACTCAGCATCGAGGCGGGGTGAGCCAGACACCCCGGGGTGACGTGTCATAACAAAGTGACTTATTTTGACCCCGGTAAGCTAGCAATGGTTAAATCTAAGAAGAGAAAAGTTTCTGACGAAAATAGAACGTTTAATGCGTCATGGAAAGATTCATTTGCTTTCACTGCTGACAAAACTGGTTTACCGGTATGCCTAATATGCGCTGAGAAATTAGCAAACAACAAAAAAATCAAACGTTGAAAGACATTTCCAGAATAAACACACTGCCTTTGCTGAAAAAATATCCAGTTGAAGATGAGCGAAGAAGAGCAATTTCGGAACTGCGTGGAAAGCTGATCAGAGCAAAACTATTTTCAAGTCGTGGATGAACTCTGGATGTGGCAGCTCAAGAGATAGCCCGGCACGGCAAGCCGTTCACAGATGGAGACTAAATAAAAAAAATCGTTCATAAAGATATCAGAACCTCTATTCTCAGACTTCAAAAACAAGAGTGAAATTATTCAGAAAATTAAAGATATGCCTCTCTCTGCAAAGACTGTTAAGGACAGGACCATTAAAATGGCAGCAAACATCACCAGTCAACAAATCACGGACATTAATTCAGCTCCAGAGTACTCAATCGCCTGTGATATTGAGCAAATAGTACTGTTATGCAGATATGTGAACTCTGCTGGGCCACAGGAAGATATCATTGAGGTAATACCGCTTAAAGGCCATACACGGGGGAAGAACATCTGTGAAACTGTGTTGGATTGTTTAAAAAACAAAGAAATAAACACAACTCACCTGGTGTCAGTGAGTACCGATGGGGCACCAAGTATGACAGAAGTACAGGGGGGGTTTGTGAGTTTACTTCAGAAGTCGCTGGATAGAAAGCTGCTGACATTTCACTGCATCCTACATCAAGAGGCATTGTGCGCTCAAACATTTCCTCCGGAGTGCACAGAAGTTATGAATCTTGTCATTCAGATAGTGAACAAAATAATGGCACAAGGATTAGACCACCGACAGCTCCGTTCATTAATTATTAGATGAAGTTGAGAGCACATATGCTGATCTCCGGTTGCACAACAAAGTTCGGTGGCTGTCCCGAGGGGAGGTACTGAAACGGTTTGCTGTGTCTGGGGCACATAAAAACTTTTCTGAAAAGCAAAGGGTTCACCTTTCCTGAGCTGGATCGGCCAGATTGCTTGGAAAAGCTGCACTTCATGGTGGATATGACAGCGCACCTTAGCACGCTGAACAAAAGTCTGCAGGAGAAAGGAAAAACAGCCCTGCAGATGCTAGAAGAGGTTTTGGCGTTTGAGCGCAAGATGACGGTGTTTGTCAGAGATGTACAGAGAGGTACGCAGCTTCACTTTCCTTCTTTGAGAGAGTTCAAAGAAGCACACAATCAGATAAATTATGAGTATTTTATTTGTGCCATCATCGTAATGCGAACTGGATTTCAGAAAAGATTCTGTGATTTTAGGGAGGAAAAAAACACATTATCCTTCCCCATCACTCCTCTGAATGTCGATCCATTGCTGTTGAACATGACTGCATTTACAGTAGTAAGTCAGCCCGATCTTGAACTCGAACTGGCCGACATAGCTGACAAAGACGTGTGGGTGTCTAAGTTAAGAAGCTTGGCAGCTGATCTTGAAGATGTTGCTCGTCAGAAGGCCATTTTTGCTCAGAATCACAAATGGAGTGACATTTAAAACCTTCCCAAACCGTTCAAACTTGTGTTCGATACCTGGAATACCATTCCCAACACTTATATGAACATGAAAAAGTATGCATTTGGGGACCTGTTGATCTTTGGATCCACATACTTGTGCGAGCAGGTTTTTTCCATCATGACCTACATCAAAAGTAAACATCGCTCGCGCCTCATAGATGAGAGCTTACAATCCTGCATGAAAATCAAAGTGACGTCTTACAACCCTGATATGGATACGCTGTGCAGTGAAGTTCAGGCGCAGAAATCACATTAATCAGATGAAAGAAATAATTTAATGAGCTATTATTTAGAAAATATATATGTTTATATCAGACCTTGAACTGATGTAGTTGTGTTTAATTTTCAAGTTGACAGTTGACTTGTGTACCCCACGTGAGGAAATTAACGAACTGAAATTAATATTAATCAAAATAACAGAGTGGCATTTCTTGTTTGCCCTTCATGCTGCAGCTGTATGATTTTACAATGTCGGTGCATGAACATTTCTTTTAAGTTAAAAAAAAATTCCTCAAATAAGGGAAGGACTCAAACAGGCCTGCATTTAATATTTTAGTTGAAAAAAACTATAAATGCCAATGTCTTTTTTTCTTTCAGAGTTCAAAAGAATTTGATGTTTTGCGTTGTTAAAAATGGAAAATAAAAGTCAGTTGTTTTCTGTTTATAGTTTACTAATTTCATAAAAGCAACACACTATAGTTCTCATATGTGAAACATAACTTTAAGAAAACTATATATGTAGTGTTACCTTCAATTTAGTGGTCAAATAGGTTTTGTGGCTCAGAGTGGCTTTTACTTTTGGTGAGAAACGGGCCCAAATGGCTCTTTTAATGCTAAAGGTTGCCGACCTCTAGCCTAGACAAAGGCAAGGCAAGGTTTGCTGTGCATTGATAGCTCACAAAACCTAGTCATGTGCAAAATTATCATTTAAGAATAAAATGTGAACGCCAATTTTCTATTAATTTTGTGTTTCAGTCACCGATTCATATATTTCGTTCAGGAGCAGCAATGTATTAATTTTAGATATACAGCTAACATACCTTTATTTCTATATAATTCCTGTTAGGATGTCTGGTGCAAGAAAAGTTGCCACTTATTAACTTTGTAAATATTTTGTTATCATCCTCTTTGCTGTCATTCCCGTTCGCCTGCATATGCTATTCGCCCTAGTCTTCCCAAACCTTTTGGGTATCGGGCTGCGTCTTTCTTATCGGCGTTGTCGGTTCCTTCTGCTCCCGTCTGCCCTTATCGGTTGCCTAAGGTTGGGTACTGGCAGTTTCCCAGTGTGTCCGTGTGTGCCCCTGTTTTCGAGGGTAAGAAGGATTTGCCGGCATATGCGTCCCGTGCATTGTTTTTAGAGCACTGTTCTTCTCATTCAGACTCCGTTTCTGTATTTACTGATGGTTCTAAGTCTGATACCGGTGTTGGATTTGGTGTTGTGTTTCCCTCTTTCTGTCGGGGAGTGTAATCTTCCGGGCGTCGCTTCTGTTTTCACTGCTGAGCTGTCGGCGATAGTGCTCGCTGTAAGAACTATTTTTACACTTCCAGTCAACTCTTGTTATTTTTAGTGATTCTCGTAGCGTACTTTCTGCGCTGAACTCCTCTACTCCTTTTATTTATCCTTTATTTTTATCTGCACTTGAGTGGCTGTATCTACTCAGCATCCGGGGGTATCGTGTTGGGTTCTGTTGGGTGCCGGGTCACGTTGGCGTGCCCGGGAATGAACGAGCTGATAGGCTAGCTAGGGAGGCGGCAGGTAGGGCTGCCACCCTTAGCCCAGTCCCGTGTACGGACGTATTTCCGGCGATTCGCGAGGCGATCACTGCTATTTGGCAGGAGCAGTGGGATACTCTTGGTGTCACCTCGAAAATGGGTGAAGTTACAAGGACTGTGTCTCACCCATGGGATTATTCTAACATACGAGAGCATCGCTTGTAGACAACTTTAGCTCGTCTGCGCATTGATCACACTCGCCTAACCCACAGTTATCTGATGTCCGGTGGATACCAACCGTATTGCAATGACTGTTTGATGCCTCTTACTGTACGGCACTTGCTGGTCGAGTGCCCGAGTTTGGTGGAGCTAAGGCAGCGTTTCCTTTACCGGTGCCACGGTGCGGATGGTGGTTTTAGTCTAAGTCGGGTGCTTGGCCCGGCGTGTCCTTCCCCGGGTTATGAAGTGGTATATTTTCTGTAGGAGGCTGGCCTTCTCTCACTGTTGTAATGATCATTGAGTTTTAATTTTTTAGTTTTTATTGTTTGTTTTTTTCGGTCGTTTTTCTCAGTAATCTTTTTTGTTTCTCACATTCTACTTAGTTTTTTATGGTTTGGTAGCGGCACCATATGACCCTGGCTGTTACGGCGCCTTACGTCAAATCACTCACTCACTTTGCTATCAAATGAACCCACATTCCTCATAAGCTTTCCCATTTTATTCTGATTTATTGTAAAAGAATATTTTATTAGATCGACAAATACGGTTGTGGCAAGGGACAAATAATTGACGTCATGGACTAGCAATACGTTTGTACTGTTACCAGTCACGCAGAGTTCATCACAGTTTTCACCACCTTTACCACGCATTACATCACTGGGCTGCCTCACATCAGCTATCCATAACGTTGTTATACGCATCTCAACCGTTGCTACGATTACTTTTTCGAAGGAATAATTCACATATATTTGATACGACGATGTAAATAAAGTGTAAGTAACGACATCATGAAATGGCAACACTGGGTCTGGAAGTGACACATAAGTGTCCCAACTGTGGGAAAGGACACCATGCATGGAACCACAGCTGCCCTGCCCACTTACAGCGTGTTACGCAGGGCCGCGAGCGGCAGATGTCGTGGGTTCAGGACCAACAAAGAACCGCCATGGTCCCCGCTTCCCCAGGAACTTTCGTTTGGGGACAACAGAAACGTTCCATGGAAACTCTTCAGTAAGCCTTGCGGCAAGAGGATTTCTCTCAGTTGCAGGAACCTCCTACATTTCCGTCACAACCCTCCTGCACTTCCGTCACAGCCTCTGTCACAACCCTGTCTTCCACCGGACACCGTTCTTATGACACCAGAGCATCTTCACGGTTGCCATAGAGTTAACGATGTCCGGGGCCACTGCTTTCACCCAGATCTCGGGGGCTGCACTCGACATGTCAGCCCTCGAATCAGCGGTGGGCAGGATCGCAGACCGGATGGTGAAACAGCTTACGGAGAAGGTGCAAGCTCTCATGACCACTCCCCCGCAAAAACCGGTGCCTTTTGCTCCTCCTCGAGCACCGAGGTGCCTTTCGGCAACTAACTCACATTCACACCTATTTCCGGGCGAAGCGTTGCCTTGTCCACCACCTCCGACGGCAGAAGACAACTCAGACTCTGCCAGTGGATCTGTCGGGGTTTCCGATCTCAGTACGCCTCTCACCTAGAGATGGCGCGCCGGGATGTTGTTGATATATTTCTGCTACAAGAAACCCTTTTACTGGAGGGATCCACCATCACTCTACCGGGGTACCGACCTTTCCACTGCCGCGGATCGAGCGCGCTGGCGGTGGTCTCGCCATTCTGGCTCGGCACTCCATCGCCTATCAGCAGGAACAACATCCTCTCTCTTGCGGGGAGGGGGCGGAGGTTCAGGCTGTCACCCTCCGTCTTCCAAGCCTCGAGCTCATAATTTATAATATTTATCGGCCGCCCACTGCTCACCTAGAATTGGAGGAGCTTGTTGTGTGCTTAGATTACGTAAGACACGAAACACAGCTCCAAGTTTATTTAGAGTCACACGGGTAAGCGGGGGAGGACGGCACAGCACGTAATGTTAATGTGGGTGTTGCTGACGAGAGTATAGTGGATGAGTGTAGTGTCGGTGTGTACGGTTTATTGGCTGTCGTCATCTGTGTCAGGAGGGTATATCTGCCAGCCAGACGTCGAAGAGTGAGTCAGGTCAGGACAGGTGGTGTCAGGTCAGGTCCGCTAATCCTCTGGTATGGGCGAGGCTGCTAAACCCGACCTGAGCCGCTTGTCTCCTGGAACCGTAATTATCAGCTTAAGCAGTTGTAGGGTGTGGGAAAGTGTGTGTAGCATGCTGCTATATTATCCTCCTTCCCCCAAACAATAAAAAATAAATAAAATACATAAAATGTACATGAACGTTATTGTGTCTGGAAGAAATCCGAGCGGTGAGTGATTCTGCCAGAACGCGTTGTGTAACCCTCCGGGTCAAAACTGTCCCGAGATGTTTCCTTCACACTGGTCTCGGAGGGCGCTTCCCGTACCCGGGCAGGGGAGGCGCTGATCACGTCAGGCGGTGTGATGTCAGCCGGCAGGCATGGTGGTAGGGGAGGCGAATCGTCAGCAGGTAGCAGAGACAGCAGCTGAGGTAGGTACAAGCGACTGGGGTGCCGTACGGGACGGTGAGGATGGGGGAGGTAAAGGGGGGGGCGCGGCGTTTCTGGTGAAGGAGGTGGGGGCGGGGGAGATTGAACTGGAGGGGAGGACAGGGGAGGGGGTGTTAAGAGAGAGTGCACTGGAGGTGGGGGCCGGGGAGGGGGAGGGTGCACTGGAGAAAGGCGTGGGAGAGGGTGCACTGGAGGTGGGGGCGGGGGAGGGTGAAGATGAGCTACCTTCACCCGGTCCCATGACGTCACATAGGGGCGCCCGCGAATCTCGCGTGTGACGTGCTGCTCCGAGCGCCCTAGGACACGATAAGGGTCCTTGTATGGCTGTTCAAGGGGCCTCGTATGAGTATCTGTCCGCAGGAACGGGTGCGTTGCAGTCATGAGGTCCGGTGGTAAGTGGGTGGCACGCCGAAGAGGTGTTCACGGTGGTGTGAGCAGGAGTGTGGCCATCGCCTGACGAAGTGCTGGGAGGAAGGAGAGAGCGTTACTTGCGTCTGTCAGGGGGCTAAACTGGTATGGAAGCCGCAGGTCCTCACCGAACACCAGCCCTGCCGGTATGTGATGGATGTCCTCCTTTTCTGTAGCACGGAGGGCGAGGAGGACGATGGGGAGCGCATCCACCCAGCATGTAGGGTGCGGCTGGGCGCGTATAGCTTCCTTCAGGCGCCTGTGGAACCGTTCAACCATCCCATTGGCTTAAGGATGATATGCTGTCGTGCGCTGGCGGCGGATCTCCAGAAATGCCAGCAGGTCACACCAAGCACGGGGTTAGAAGTGCACGCCCTAGTCCGTAATGATGGTCACCGGTGTACCGAACTGTGCCACCCAGCCAGACAGGAAGTGGGCCGCCGTGCATTCTGCAGTGATGTTTGGCATGGGAATAGCGGTAGCCCAGCGGGTCACTCGATCAACACAGGTGAGCAGGTAACGGTGACCGCGAGAGGGCGTCAGAGGACCCACCAGATCCACGTGCATGGTGTGGAAGCGTTGAGTGGGTGTAGGGAATGAGTGGAGGGGTGCGCGGGTGTGTCGGTGGATTTTGGCGGTCTGGCATGCGAGGCAGGCACGTGTCCAGTCCCTGCTGTCACGACGCATCCCGGACCAGACTGCACGCTTGTTGATGATGTGATAGGTGCCGAGGATGCCAGGAAGATTAAGGGAATGGTAGTGTAAAAATACGGACCTGCGGTGTTTCTGAGGGATGAATGGATGCGCGGGGCCGCAAGACATGTCACACCAGAGTTTGGCCGTCGAGTTAGGGATGTCGTGAAGTACCAACTGGAGCGCTGTCGGTCCGTCTCGCAGTACTTGCAACTCTACGTCGTCTGCTTGTGACGTCGCTAGGGCCTCGTAATCTAGCGGCCCAGAGAGCGTGACCGTGGACACCATACGGGAGGCGTGACACAGCGGAAGAGCGCGTCCGCGACCGCACGGTCCTGTCGCGAGACATGGCGGATGTCCGTGGTGAACTCTCGAAACCCGGAAGGTCAAATTTTTACCGGACTGCGTCATCGCGTGAGTTAGAGGCTTGTGGTCCGTAAAGACATGGAACTCCCTGCCCTCGAGGAAGTGGCGAGTGTCTCACGGCCCCATACACTGTCAACAGTTTCCTGCCAAATACACTGTAGTTGCGTTGGGCCGGTTCTAAGCGCTTGCTAAAGAAGGCAATGGGTACCAGGTAGTTATCCACCTGCTGCTGGAGGATCGCGCCCACCTTTTATGCTGAAGCGTCCGTGGTGAGAACGGTGGGTGCGTCGGGGACTGGATAAGCGAGGAGCGTCGTGGTAGCGAGTTACGCTTTGACGGAGTTGAAGGCTTTTATGGCCTCATTCGACCAACTTAGGGGCGTGGGAGAGTTCTTCTTCCTCCCTTTTATTAAGTCGTGTATAGGGGCGAGTCAGACGGCGGCTTGGGGAATGATCGGTGGTAATAATTAATAACGCCCAGGAATTCCCTGAGTTTCCTGACGGAACTTGGTCGTGAGAAATCCGCTATGGCCGACACCTTCTGCGGTAGAGGGTTAAACCAGCGGTCGTCACTCTGTGCCCGAGAAAATCCATCGATGAGGCACCAAATACGCATTTTTTCGGATGTATTTTTAACCCATACACCTGGAGGTGAGTGAGCAACTGTCGGAGGTGGTGTTCGTGCTGTTGATGCGATGAGGAGGCGACAAGGATGTCATCAATATACACCACGACGAAGTCTAACTCCTGGACGACCTTGTTCATAAAGCGCTGAAAGATCTGGGTCGCATTACGTAACCCGAAATTCATATACGGATACTCGAATAGTTCGATGGACGTGATTACTGTGGTCTCCTGCAGGTCTTCGTCGGCTACAGGGATTTGGTGGAAAGCCTGGAGCAGGTCAATTTTTGAGAACACCGACCGGCCGTGGACGTGTGGGATCGGATACTGATCCGGTCGGGTCATGAAGTTCATCGCTCTGTAGTCGCCACAAGCGCGCCACTCTTCGTCCCAGGCTTTCGGTACCATGTGGAGAGGCGAAACCCAGCAGCTGTCAGAAGTACGAATTATGCCCTCCTGCAGCAGGAGCGCAAACTCCTTCTGCGCTCCCTGCAGGCGTTCAGGCGGCAGCCGGCGCGGCCGAGCGAAACACGGCGGACCAGAAGTGGTGATGGTGTGTTGAACCTGGTGAGGGGCCGTGACGTTGCTGGCGCGCGGAGAAGTGAGGAGAGTAAAGTCCTCCAGGAGAGCGTCGTATCGGTCCGTCTTGCGTAGGTATGTCAGAATGGGCGTCGTCTGAACGCAGGACTTGGTGGGGATGACAGAGGAGGTAGGGCGGTGAAGCAAGCGACCACGCCGTGGATCAATCAGTAGATCGTGGGTAGCGAGAAAATCCACGCTTAGGATAGGACGGTCCACCTCAGCTACTGCTACTGCTACAAGCTGTTTGGCCTCGCCACCACAGAGATGGTGCTGGCGGCCGGTGATTTTAATTCCCACCACCCGTGGCTGGGCTCACCATGCCCCTCCAATTTGGCAGGTTGACAATTATACGTGTCTTTTGAGTATTCAGAGCACGTCCACCTCCTGAAGGATGTTTGCAGTCCCACGCATATCAAGCACGGGAGGCTGGATTTAGCGTTCGCTTCCTCACGCCTCGCTACTGCACCGGCTTGGTCGCTCCACCCAACCCTTACGAGTGACCACTTCGATATTGTCCTTGAAGTAGCAATTCGCCTTGTCCCTCCACCGCACAGCCCCCCGCACTTCAACATGCGCCAGGCAAACTGAGACCTTTTCAAGGACATTGCCGGGGATTTGTTTTGGGACGCAGATCTTGATCTCCTTCTGGATGAGCGTTCTGTGAATATCTGCAACATAATCCTCCAGGTGACTCAACATGCCATTCCTTGTGTCAAGCCCTACACTCGAAGATACAGAGACACATGGATATACGGCCCCAGGGTGAGAGAACTCAACAGGCGGGTCAACGCGGCGCGCAGGATCTACTGCCGCAACCCATCTTCTGACGCTCGTCGCTACCTGCAGAGCGTGGTGCGCCATGTGTAGCCTGCTAAAGCCCGCCTCCGGGATGAGGCATGGCTGGAATGGTGCCGATCTATCGGGGCTTATATTCCTCTTGGGGGAGAGATGTGGCGCCGAGTGAGAGCTATCTATAGCCCTCATCCTCCCCTTCTGCCTACGCACCCCACACCGCAGGAAGAGGTTGCCCCAACTCTTCGCCGCCCGCACCTCACCATCAATTCTTCCCGCTGCCATTCGGAGAAGACAGTCTGACCTGGCGAGTGTTCGAGCTGCCATCGTCGCCGATGCCTGTGCTGAGGAGACAGCTACGGACGCTCCTTTCGCCATGAGGGAACATGAGGTGTGACCCGGACCTATCACTCCCGGATCGCCTCTCGCCTCCACCTTGAGCCCCATCGCTCGTTACTACCACCAAGTTTCCATATGCTCGACCCAAGGCGTTACACTCTGCTCGTCTCCGGCAGGAGATGCTAGCGCTGGTGGCTTCGTGTTCTACCCGAGCCGTCCACCTGTACTACACGGACGGTTCGGATGGAGAAAGGGGCACTTTGGGTGCAGCTTTTGTGTGCGGACCACTTACAGTAGCACACAGGTTTCCGCCGTACACCACTGCATTCTAGATAGAGCTGACTGCACTCCGACATGCGGTACGTCGGAGACATACATCTTTTCATCGACTCCCTTGCCTCACTGCACTCCCTCCATCATGACTCTCCGAAAGACAACATCCAGCTGTTGTCTGCCATCCACCAACAACTGGGTGTTATCTACCGGAGCGCCACCTGTCACTGGATTCCGGAGTATGCTGGTGTCTCGGGGAATGAGAGGGCCGACACTGCAGCTCGAATCGCTGGTGCGGGGTCACGAGTAACTTTCACCATCCTTCGAAGCGCCTCCTCCATAAAGACAACAGTAAACAGGGCGGCGCTGAAGGCTACTTGCAACCTATTCGACACCGTCCCAGTTGGCATCCTGATACGCCACGGCAACTCGACGAGAATCATTCCTCCTTTCACCCCGCCTGACTCCTGGTGTTGCCACACGTGTCACTCGCCTACGTCTTGGGCACCTGTGTTCCACGCAGATACGCCAGATAGATCCAGAGCCCCGCCCACACTGCTTTGTGGAGAAGGAGGACCCTCTTCACCACTACCTGCTTCGCTGTCCAGTGACACACGTCCTCCCTCCACCCCCGTGCGATCTGGACTCAAGGGACTGAGTCCGATCAGGCGGGCCGTGTTGTAGCTGCAACCACACTGTCTATACTAATACAAGTGTGCACAATGTAACCGGCACCGTGTTGACTCAAAACTACCAACGCACAACATTGACGGACTCTAAATTGCCCGTGTGTCCCCTAGATGGGGACACAATAGACAACCATCCAACCAACCACAGCTACATCCTCTATTCCTCCCTTCTACTCCCTCTCCCCGATGCGCGTGTCCCGACATTACTTATATAGACATTGGCCTGCACATGCCGTCTAACCTCCCACATACGCTCGGTTTTGCTTGAATAGTCCAGGTTTGTGCTTTACTAGCCCAGGCTAGTAAAAACAAAACAAAAGGCTGAAGAACACAAAACAGAGAGGGAGAAAGAGAGAGAGAGAGAGAGAGAGAGAGAGAGAGAGAGAGAGAGAGAGAGAGAGAGAGAGAGAGAGAGAGAGAGAGAGAGAGAGAGAGAGACAGAGAGAGAGAGAGAGAGAGAGAGAGAGAGAGAGAGAGAGAGAGAGAGAGAGAGAGAGAGAGAAAAGCCCTTACCGTGTCTATTTTCTCCGGGGTTATCAAGGAGAAGCTCACTCTGATGCAAGGAGAAGGTCGAGCATCACCTTCCCACATGAATCCTATGCCTGACGCCAACACCAACTCCCTCGCAATGCACTGTTTATGTACCATCTCCAGCGTGTCCTCCACTCCAAGAACCTGAGAGAACGCACGTAACCACTTCAGATGATAAGATGCTGGATGGCTAACCACTAAGAGAGAGAGAGAGAGAGAGTGTGTGTGTGTGTGTGTGTGTGTGTGTCTGTCTATCTGTCTGTCTGTCTGTCTGTCTGTCTGTCTGTATGTCTGTCTGTCTGTCTGTCTGTGTGTGTGTGTGTGTGTGTGTGTGTGTGTGTGTGTGTGTGTGTGTGTGTGTGTGTGTGTGTGTGTGTATGTATGTATGTATGTGTGTGTGTGTGTGTGTGTGTGTGTGTGTGTGTGTGTGTGTGTGTGTGTGTGTGTGTGTGTGTGTGTGTGTGTGTGTGTGTGTGTGTATTTACCTAGTTGTATTTACCTAGTTGTAATTTACAGGGTTCGAGCAGAGCTCATTTTGTCCTGTCTCCATAACTATATTTATCCAACTTTTCCTTAAATGTATGCACACTAGTTGCTATGACAATTTGTTCACTCAAGCCATTCTAAATATCAACCGTTCTATGAGGAAAACTGTACTTCTTGATATCCCTCAAACACTGACTCTTCACAATCTTCTTTGAATGCCCTCTCGTTCTTCTGTCCACACCTCCAGTTACCGTCACCAAATCCTGTCTGTCAATCTTCTCTATGTGATTTACCATTTTGTACATCGTAATCAGATCTCTTCTTTCTCTTCTCTCCTGCAATGTTGGCAAACTCATTTCTCTCAATCTCTCTTTATAGGTTAGAACTTTCAACTCTGGCACCATCTTTGTAGCTGTTCTCTGAATCCTTTCCAACTTCCTTATATCTTTCTTCATGTTTGGTGCCACACCACCGCTGCATATTCCAACTTAAGTCGTATCATGGTGGTTATAATTTTATTCATCATACGTGTATCTAGATAGTGAAACGCCACCCTAATATTTGTTAGTAACCCATACGTTGAGCCAAATATCCCATTTATATGCCTTTCCGGGGACAGGGTGTCTTGAATGATCACTTCCAGATCCTTTTCTTCTTTACTTTTTGGTATTAAATTGTCCCCCAATTTGTAATCCCATGTGGGTCTTCTTTTACTCTTCCCCATCTCCAACACATGACACTTTTTAGCATTGAATTCCAATTTCCACCTCAGGCTCCATTCATGAATCATATCCACATCTGCCTGCAACTCCTTACAATCTTCTTTACTCTTTACTACCTTCATCAGCTTTGCATCATCTGCAAACAGGTTTATATAGTTACTCAAGACTTCCTGCATATCATTCACATGTATCTGGAACATGATGGGTGCCAGTACTGATCCCTGTGGTACTCATAAGAACATAAGAAATGAGGAAACTGCAAGAGGCCAATTAATGACCTACACGAGGCAGTTCCTTGTCCCCGACCCTTGGAATAATCCGATATTTAGCCATCCCACCTGTCATCCCTATCCATACTCTCATCCAACCGTCTTTTAAAGCTACCTATTGACTCAGCACTTACTACGTGTCTATCCAGCCTATTTCAATCATTCACGACTCTGTTTGTGAACCAATATCTACCTATGTCTGTCCTGAATCAAAGTTTTTCTAGCTTGTACCCATTTCCACGTGTCCTATCCTGGCTACTAAATTCTAAAACCTGATCAATGTTTCCCTTATTAATTCCTTTTACCCATTTGAAAACCTCAATCATATCCCTTCTTGCCCTCCTTCTCTCTAGGGAGTAGAGATTAAGACGTTTTAATCTATCTTTGTAGGGTAAATTTCTTAGCCCCTGAATCATCTTGGTCATTCTTCTCTGAACTGCCTCCAAGGAGCCTATATCCTTCCTATAATAAGGGGACCAAAATTGAGCTGCATAATCTAGGTGGGGTCTGACTAACACTAAATACAACCTCAGAGTGACCTCAGAACTCCTATTTGTCACACACCTACTAATAAATCCCAGTATCTTGTTGGCCCTATTTCTAGCTATAATACACTGTTCCCTTGGGGCAAGTCACTGCTTATTTGAACTCCTAAGTCCCTCACATTATATGACCTTCCTAAGGTAGTGTCATTTAATGTGTAGTCTACAGACCTATTTCCTTTACCTACGCTCATAATACTACACTTGTTAACATTAAACTGCATCTGCCATTTCTCTGACCACTCGTACAACCTATTTAAGTCATCCTGCAGCATCCTAGCATCGTCTAAATTCTTTACCTGTCTTCCTATCTTTGTGTCATCGGCAAATTTACTGATATCACTATTTATTCCTGTCTCTAAGTCATTTATATAAATTATGAATAACAACGGTCCTAGTACTGATCCCTGTGGTACCCCACTAGTGACATTACCCCATTCTGATTTCTTCCCATTGATCTGTACCCTCTGTTCCCTACCAGTAAGTCATCCCCTAATCCATTCTAGTACCTTCCTACCTATTCTGTGAGCCTTAACTTTACTTAATAGTCTCCTATGGGGTACTCTGTCAAAGGCTTTACTGAAGTCCAAATAAACTATATCATACTCGTCCCCCTTATCTATTGTTTCAAATACTTTCCTATAGAAGGATAATAAATTTGTGAGGCATGACTTCCCCTTGCTAAAACCATGTTGACTATGTCTAATTAGCTTGTGTTCATCTAAATGTTTCCTAATTGCTCTTGCTATGATAGCTTCTAACATCTTGCCTACCACTGATGTTAAAATAATTGGGCGGTAGTTACTACTTTCTGCCTTATCTCCTTTCTTGAATATAGGAACTACTCCTGTGTCTTAGGAACTACTCCGCTTGTTACTACACTCCACTCTGAATTTGTGTCTCTAATCACAGTTCTCATTTCTCTATCCTTTAAATAATCTGTCATCCAATCCAGCACTACTCCCTTCACTCCTCCCATATGGTTCATCTTCCACAACAAGTACACTGCATCCATCCAGCCTTCCCTGTCTTGCACTTCATCGATCACTCGTATAAAAACTCAGCAAGTTCGTCACACAAGATCTATCTTTTCTAAATCCGAATTGGCTCTCATTTATCACCTTATTCTCCTCCAAATAGCTTACCCATCTTTCCTTGATAACCATTTCACATAACTTGCCCACAACACTAGTCAACGCCACAGGTCTACAATTCAGCGGCTCCGTCTTTTTTCCCTCATTTATAAATCGGCACAATATTAGCTCGTTTCCATTCTCTTGGTAGTTTTCCTTCCTTCAAGGAGCTGTTAATCACATCCCAGATTGGTTCCACCAATTGCTCCCTACATTCTCTTAAAGTCCAGCCCGATACTCCATCCGGTCCCATTGCTTTTCTCACATCCAACTTTTCCAATAGTTTTCCAATTTCCTGTCTTTCCACTCTTACCTCCCGCAGTCTCTCCTACCTCTCTTCTACAATCGATTCTACAAATTCCTCTTCCACATTAAACACAGATTTAAAACTCGTTCATAATTTCACTCGTCTCTTTTGCTGTTTCATAAATCCGATCTTCTCTCTCCAGTTTATCAATGGTCTCCCTGCTCTTCATCTTTCCATTAATGTATCTGTAAAACAACTTAGGTTCTTTTTCACATTTCTGTACTATATCCCTTTCAAAACTTCTCTCTTCCTCTCTCCTTATTCTAACATATACGTTTCTTTCATGTGTGTGTGTGTGTGTGTGTGTGTGTGTGTGTGTGTGTGTGTGTGTGTGTGTGTGTGTGTGTGTGTGTGTCTGTCTGTGTGTCTGTGTGTCTGTGTCTTTCTGTCTGTGTCTGTGTGTGTGTGTGTGTGTGTGTGTGTGTGTGTGTGTGTGTGTGTGTGTGTGTGTGTGTGTGTCTGTCTGTCTGTCTGTCTGTCTGTCTCTCTGTCTGTCTGTGTCTGTCTGTCTGTC
Organism: Cancer borealis; assembly: GCA_036785275.1. Lineage (NCBI taxonomy): Eukaryota > Metazoa > Arthropoda > Malacostraca > Decapoda > Cancridae > Cancer > Cancer borealis. The sequence goes on along the minus strand of JAXIVD010000282.1, from coordinate 167,390 downwards.
TGTGTGTGTGTGTGTGTGTGTGTGTGTGTGTGTGTGTGTGTGTGTGTGTGTGTGTGTGTGTGTGTGTGTGTGTGTGTGTTTGTGTGTGAGTGTGGGTGGGTGGGGGCGCGCGCGCCTGCCTGCCTGTCTGTCTGTCTGTCTGTGTCTGTGTCTGTGTCTGTCTGTGTGTGTGTGTGTGTGTGTGTGTGTGTGTGTGTGTGTGTGTGTGTGTGTGTGTGTGCGCGTGTGTGTGTGTGTGTGTGTGTGTGTGTGTGTGTGTGTGTGTGTGTGTGTGTGTGTGTGTGTGTGTGTGTCTGTCTGTCTGTGTGTCTGTCTGTCTGTGTGTCTGTGTGTGTCTGTGTGTTAATAAATAATAATAATAATAAACTGTTTATTGAAGTGTGTGTGTGTGTGTGTATGTGTGTCTGTGTGTGTCTGTCTGTCTGTCTGTGTCTGTTTGTGTCTGTCTGTGTCAGTCTGTCTGTCTGTGTGTCTGTGTGTCTGTCTGTGTGTCTCTGTGTGTGTGAAAAATATGTGACTGTTTAATCAAATGGTATGGTCTCAATACACCTCCTTACAACGAGGACATTGAGTGCAGTTCTTTGGTTGGTGTGTGTGTATGTGTGTCTGTTTGTGTCTGTCTGTCTGTCTGTGTCTGTTTGTGTCTGTCTATGTCTGTCTGTCTGTCTGTGTGTCTGTGTGTCTGTCTGTGTGTCTCTGTGTGTGTGAAAAATATGTGACTGTTTAATCAGATAGTATGGTCTCAATACACCTCCTTACAACGAGGACATTCAGTGCAGTTCTTTGGTTGGTTCGCGTCATTTAGGGATATTTTGATACTTACATAGAACTTTATACATTGATAAATGGTCTTGGAAAAAAATAAACTATATAGTGCCATCAGTGTCAATGATCATAAATGCCTAAATAGATCATATTATAATTTTTATTGCAATATGTTATGGATACTCTGAATGCATTACCAAAACCTTAAGCTTATGTGTGTGTGTGTGTGTGTGTGTGTGTGTGTGTGTGTGTGTGTGTGTGTGTGTGTGTGTGTGTGTGTGTGTGTGTGTGTGTGTGTGTGTGTTTGTGGCAATTGGCAACTCTTACCTTCAACCACAGAAACATGCCGTCGGGCTCCTTCCACTCGCACAGACCTGCGCACAATCACCAAATGGATGTCAGACTATAGGAGTAAATACATGAATATCAATATGAATATAACGACTAGCAGAGAAAAAAACCCAGATCAATACTCTGAACAGTCAAAAACTCGCCTGACAAGTGTTTGGTGGCAGCTTGTATCGCCACATCACGCTTCTGTTTATACATTTGAGCCTGGTGTTTGGTCAGCTGCAGGAACCCCTCGTGACCCAAACAGCGCAACAGTTCGCTAGTGACCACCTAAGAGTAAGTGTGTAAGTAAGTTAGTAAGTTATAAATAGTTTCATGAATATCCCCAAAGCAACAC
>JAXIVD010000282.1:120000-165737 GCA_036785275.1 Cancer borealis | reverse complement strand
AGATAGACAGACAATATTAGACTCAACAAGGTGGCAAGAGGAACACGATACAGACAGACAGACATAGATCTATTCACATTATCAGAGACGCAAAGAGAATATCAAAAGGAAGGCATAATGAGAGGAACAATTATTCTCTTACTCCTTGGTGTATTGGTAAGACTTTTCTGACTGTCTTTGTTTTCTTTCTGACTTTGTTTGTACAGTGTGTGTGTGTGTGTGTGTGTGTGTGTGTGTGTGTGTGTGTGTGTGTGTGCGTGTGTGTGTGTGTGTGTGTGTGTGAGTGTGTGTGTGTGTGTGTGTGTGTGTGTGTGTGTGTGTGTGTGTGTGTGTCTGAGTGTGTGTGTGTGTGTGTGTGTGTGTGTGTGTGTGTGTGTTTGTGTGTGTGTGTGTGTGTGTGTGTGTGTGTGTGTGTGTGTGTGTGTGTGTGTGTGTGTGTGTGTGTGTGTGTTGTATTCGCCTAACAGTGTATAGATGTGTTGCAGGTGTGGGAGACTGAGCAGTACTGTGCCCCAGACTGTGCAGGCGCTGATCCAGGCACCTTTGTGAGGGACCCAACGGACTGCACCAGATACTATGTTTGTTATAACATTCACGGTGAGTGTTGGCAGAGTGTTGGAAGGGTGTTGGCAGGGTGTTAGAAGGGTGTTGAAAGGGTGTTGGAAGGGTGTTGGCAGGCTGTTGGGAGGGTGTTTACAGGGCGTTGGAAGGGTGTTGAAAGGGTGTTGGCAGGGTGTTGGGAGGGTGTTGGCAGGGTGTTGGAAGGGTGTTGAAAGGGTGTTGGAAGGGTGTTGGCAGGGTGTTGAGAGGGTGTTGACAGGGCGTTGGAAGGGTGTTGAAAGGGTGTTGGAAGGGTGTTGGCAGGGTGTTGGCAGGGTGTTGGAAAGGTGTTGGCAGGGTGTTGGAACTGTGTTTAAACGGATGAGAGAGTATTGGAGGCAAGTGGGTGGGAAAAAGTGTGTTGTAATGACGTAACGTGGGAAAGAAGTATGATTCGAAGGTAGCAGGGTAATGGGTACTGTGTGTGTGTGCGTGCGTGTGGGACACACGCACGCAACACACACACACACACACACACACACAGTCACACACACACACACAGTCACACAGTCACACACACTCACTCACTCACTCACTCACTCACACACACACACACACACACACACACACACACACACACACACACACACACACACACACACACACACACACACACACACACACACACACACACACACACACACACACACTCACTCACTCACTCACTCACTCACTCACTCACTCACTCACTCACCCACCCACCCACCCACCCACCCACCCACCCACCCACACACCCACACACGTACGCACACACACGTACGCACACAAATTGATAGTCAACTACGATCCTTCACCACCCACATACACCTCACTACAAGCTCCTACAAAAAAATCTCTCTCCATATCGCGCTGAATTCTATCCCTTACATCCACACAGGCGAGATGATTCCTTCGGAGCAGCCTCTCAACTGCCCAGCTAACCAATACTTCAACTCTTACCTGACGCTGCCCCGCTGTCAGGAAATCTCCTCAGCCCCGCCAGGATTCTGCTCGCCACTATGTAATCCCTGCGTGGCCGACTGCCACCTCGATAACCCCGGCAGCGTACAGCCACACCAGGAAGACTGCGGCAGCTACTACGTCTGTCTCACTGACGGACACACCCTTCTGCAGGGCTGCCCCATAAGTCAGCCTTACTTTGACTTCCGCTCAGGAAACTGTCAGACTGACTCCACACTTTGTTATAACTACTGCGATTCCTGCTTACCGCACTGCACCTTCGAGGGCCAGCTGGTGGGTGATCCCACGGACTGTACCAAGTTCTTCTTCTGCACGCCGCCCACGATGGCTTCCTTCACCTGCCCACATGGGGAGGTCTACAACCCAGACACTCAGCAATGCGAGGTGGGCGGATCCTGCATTATTACCTGTCCGGACTTCACAACAACAAAAGCAACAACTACTACTACTACTACCACTACCACAACTACCACCAATACGTCTACATCTTGGCCTTGGTTCACAACCACCGAAGGGCCCTACTGGACCATGACGAGCGTTCAAAGTCAACAAAAATAATTTTAAACGAGACAAAGGAACACACCTCGCCCCCTATCTCATCTCTCTCTCTCTCTCTCTCTCTCTCTCTCTCTCTCTCTCTCTCTCTCTCTCTCTCTCTCTCTCTCTCTCTCTCTCTCTCTCTCTCTCTCTCTCTCTCTCTCTCTCTCTCTCAAATGTATAACAAAATTAAGTGCTAAATAAAAAAGAAGACAGTTTCAATTTAGTGTCTTACTTTTCCACCACATTATACAACACGTTTAACTGCACATTGCTCAGAAGTAGTTAAAACTGCTAATGAACTGGTTGGCTTCATAGGACGTGTTTTTGAAAATAAATCACAACATTTATATTAAAACTTTATAATTCACTGGTATGACTCCATCTCGAATCCTGCATACAGTTTTGGTCCCCATAAAAAAAATACATATGCTAGAAAGAGTTAAGTAGAGTATATCAAAAATCATTCTGAGGCTGAGAGAATGCGCAGTGATCTAATATAAGTGATTAAAATATTTGATAACACCAATGCAAATGATTACTTAACAGTCGATCAATCAAATGTAATAAAAAGACGAAAAAGTTTCAATATAATCGGTAAAACATTCTTGAAAAAAACCAAATATTTCTTCTCCAATCGCGTAGTTAACTTGCGAAATTTTCTTCTTATAATTGCTGTTGACTTATACCTTTTAACAACAGACTACACAAGTACTCGGACTCCAATCCTCTATTGAGATGTTATTTGTTATCGTATATATATATATATATATATATATATATATATATATATATATATATATATATATATATATATATATATATATATATATATATCCATCTCTCCTCCACTAAACCTCATCTTCTCTTCCTAACTGAAACAGTTGACTGAGACTACTGACAGCAACCCCTTCTCTGTTCCCTCCTACTTTCTCTATCCTCATTTTCAATCCAAAGCTGGCTGTTGCGCATATGTGCGTAACAACATTACATGCTCTCGTGCCCCCAATCTTGAATTTTCAGAATTTTCTATCATCTGGCTAAGACTTCAATGTCACTTTCTAACTAAATTCATCTGTGCTGTATATCTTTCACCTAGTTCCTCTGACTATGTAAAATTCTTTGACTATTTGACTTCCAAAGTGGAGCACATCCTATCTCACTTTCCTTATGATGAGATCTCCATTTTAGGGGATTTCAATGTTCACCACCAGCTTTGGCTTTCATCTTCTTTCCCTGACCAACCTGATGAACAAACCTTCAACTTTACTATCCTTCATGACCTAGAGCAGCTAGTGCAGTTCCCTACCCGTATCCCTGACCGCCTTGGAGACACGCCCAACATTCTTGATCTTTTCCTAACTTCCAACCCTTCAGCTTACTCTGTTAAACTTTCCTCTCCGTTGGGCTCCTCCGATCACAATCTTATTTCTGTTACCTGTCCTATCATTCCAGTGCAGCCTCAGGACCCGCCTAAGCAGAGGTGCTTCTGGCATTTCAACTCTGCTAAGTGAGAGGACCTGAGGCAGTACTATTCTGATTTTCCTTGGGATGATTACTGCTTCCATGTCAGAGATCCTTCTCTTTGTACCGAGCGCATAACAGAGGTGATTGTCTCTGGCATGGAGCTATACATTCCTCGTACTTTCTCTAATACTAAAGCTAAAAAGCCCTGGTTTAACTCTGCTTGTTCTCGTGCTGTCAATGATAGAGAGGCGGCTCACAAATGGTACCGTAGCCATCCATCTGCTGAAACTCATGCCCTATATATTTCTGCCCGTAATCATGCCAAATCTATTCTCCAACTTACTAAAAACTCTTTCATTAATAGAAAATGTCAAAGTCTTTCCAACTCTAACTCTTCTAGTAATTTCTGGCATCTAGCCAATAATATCTCTAACAATTTTATTTCATATCTTTCCCTCCTTTACTTCAACCAGATGGCCCCACAGCAGTCTCTTCTTTCTGTAAAGCTGAATTCTTCGCTCAAACCTTTGCTACCAACTCTATTTTGGATGATGCTGGACATATTCCTCCTACTCCTCCACCCTCTGACTACTTCATCCCTAAAATTAAAAATCTTTATCATGACGTTTTCCAGGCCCTCTCTGGTCTTGATTCTTGGAAGGCTTACGGTCCGGATGGAGTCCCTCCTATTGTTCTCAAAAACTGTGCTTCCGAACTCGCTCACTGCCTGATAAAACTCTTTCGTCTGTGTCTCCCTACTTCTACCTATCCTTCTTGCTGGAAGTTTGCTCACATTCAACTTGTCCCTAAAAAGGGTGACTGCTCCAATCCTTCTAACTACCGCCCTATAGCTTTGATTTTCTGCCTTTCTAAAGCCTTTGAGTCTGTCCTTAACAAGAAGATAATGAGGCATCTATCAGCTCACAACCTTCTCTCTGATTGCCAGTATGGATTCCGTAAAGGCCGATCTACTGGTGATCTTTTTGCTTTCCTAACTGAATCTTGGTCATCCTCTTTTAGGGACTTCGGTGAAACCTTTGCTGTCGGCCTTGACATATCGAAAGCCTTTGATAGAGTCTGGCATAAATCTTTAATTTCTAAACTACCCTCCTACGGATTCTATCCTTCTCTCTGTACCTTCATCTCCAGTTTCCTTTCCAACCGGTCTATTGCTGCTGTAGTGGACGGTCACTGTTCTTCTCCTAAAACTATCAACAGTGGTGTTCCTCAGGGTTCTGTCCTATCACCTACTCTCTTTTTATTATTCATCAATGATCTCCTAAATCTGACTCAATGCCCTATCCACTCCTATGCTGATAATACCACCTTGCATTTTTCAACGTCGTACAACCGACGCCCAACCCAACAAGAATTAAATGACTCAAGGCGAGATGCTATAGGACGCTTAACTTCTGATCTTTCACTAGTTTCTGATTGAAGCAGAGCAAACCTTGTTTTGTTCAATGCCTCAAAAACTCAATTTCTACAACTATCTACTTGACATAACCTTCCAGATAACTATCCCATCTTCTTCAACGACACTCAACTTCCCCTCTCCTCCACATTAAACACACTCGGTCTATCCTTTACTAAAAATCTAAACTGGCAATTTCATATCTCTACTCTTGCTAAATTAGCTTCCAAGAAGTTAGGTGTCCTATGGCGTCTGCGTCCATTTTTCTCTCCCTCTCAGCTGCTTGCTCTGTACAGGGGCCTTATTCGCCCATGTATGGAGTATGGCTCTCATGTCTGGGGGGGCTCAACTCATACAGCTCTTTTAAACAGGGTGGAGTTCAAAGCTTTTCGCCTAATCAACTCTCCTCCTCTAACTGACTGTCTTGACTCTTTAAGTCACCACCGCAATGTTGCATCTTTATCTATCTTCTACCGCTATTTTCATGCTGACTGCTCTTCTAAACTTGCTAACTGCATGCCTCCCCCCCTTCCGCGGCCTCGTTGCACAAGACTTTCTACTTCTCATCCTTATTCTGTCCATCTATCTAATGCATGAGTTAACCAGTATCTTCACTCTTTCATCCCTTACACTGGTAAACTCTGGAACTCTCTTTCTTTGTCTGTTTTTCCACCTGCCTATGACTTAAACTCTTTCAAAAGAGGAGTGTCAAGACACCTCTCATACAAAATTGAACTGCCTTCCCATTTTTTATTTCTCCTACTATCTTCTTTACAGGGTCTGGCGAGAAGCGGGAATTTTTTTTTATACTTAATTTTTTCCCCCTTAGCTAATACCCTTTTAATGTAAAAAAAAAAAAAAAAAAAAAAAAATTCAAGCAAGTCATGCGAATATATTCATGAAATATATCAGATGATGAGAGAGATGCTACATGGAGACTTGGAGTGAATGAGTTGCAACATGTATGTGAATATAAATGCCTAGGGATATGGATGAGCCCAAATGGATGTGGGAAGACAAAGAATGAAAAGATAAATATGGTGAATCAGTGGGTTGGCCGACTAGGGAGTGCAGCAAGAATAAGAGCGAGCAATTGTGATGTGTTGCGAGAGATATGGATGAGTGTGGCTGATTCGAGTGTTATGTATGGTATGGAAGTGATTGCATGGAATGAAAATTAAATAGACAAGTTAGAAGTAAATCAGAATAGAGTAGCAAGAAAGGCATTTAATGCACCAAGGTATGCAGCTGTATCTTGAGATACAAAGTAAAGCTGGAAATAATGGAGGATACAAGAATAGCACGAAGGGTTTATTTGTGGAATGCAAGGAGCATTAAGTAGGAGAAGAAGTGTATGAATATGGCTGATAGGTGTAGCGGTGGCATAGCGGTTAGCGGTCGGGCATACCAACTCAGGATCCTGAGTTCGAGCCCCGGCACGTGCTGTGTGCTACTATAAGTAGTCCGCACACAAAAGCTGCATCCGCAGTGCCCTTTTCTCCAATCGAACCGTCCGTATAGTACAGGCGGGCGGCTCGGGTAGAACACGAGGCCACCAGCGCTATCGTCTCCTGCCGGAGACGAGAATGGAGTAACGCTTTGGGTCGGGCATAGGAGGACTTGATGGTAGTAACGAGCGGTGGGACCCAAGGTGGAGGTGAGAGGCGATCCGGGAGGGGTAGGTCCGGGTCACACCAAGTCGTCAGCCATCCCCAAGGTGCGGACAGTATCAGCTGCAGCGTGCACCCAGTTCTGTTCAGGAGTACCTGTAGGTGGGAGCTGGAGCGCCTGGCGAAACTGGGTGGACACATATGTAGCGAGCCAGCGGCGTAGATATGCCACTAAGGCAATGGAAGTTCTGGCCAAGATCTGGTTCTTGACTGAGGGTAGGCCGCACTTCTTCCTTAGTGTTACCACGGATGTCCAGCGCGGCGCCCCCAGAACGGCTATCATAGCTCCGTTTTGGACTACCTCGAGGGACTGATAGCTGATGTTGCTGAGTCCTGGAAGGCAGGGTGCAGAGTAGGCCAGAACTGAGCGGACCACAGCAGTGTAAACCCACCGTTTCACTTCCACAGAGGTACCGGCTCCCCGGTCCGAAAAGCAGTGAAGCACCTTCACCCTCGCTGTAGTCCGCTCTCGAAGGTACTTCACATGTGGCCGGAAGAACAGGGCAGTATTGAACCAGATCCCAGATACTGGTGCGTGGGAACGTACTAAAGAGGGGTGTCACCCAGTCGGAGCGGTTGCGGTGGTCCAAAAGTCATATAGCGTGATTTCCCTAAATTTATCTGGAGATCCAGGGAGGAACAACGCTGAAACAGTAGCTCCAGAGTCCAAGGGATAGTAACTTGGTGGTGGCATTTTGGGATGAACAGGGCCAAATTCTTCGCGTAGCAGAGGAGCATAATCCCTTGCCCATAAAAGACTGTGGACAGCTTTTCAATCAGTATGTTGAAAAGAAATGGAGTAATACAGCTGCCCTGCGGGGTGCCCAAGGTGTGAGATTGCGGAGTGGAGAGGTGACCCTGAAATCTTACTCAAGCACTGCGCCCTGTCAGAAACCCTTCCAGCCCCTGCAAGAGGCGGCCTCTGACTCCTTTCTCCGCTAAGGCCTCGAGTATAGCAGATGGGTTTGCCACTTCAAAAGCCTTCTCCAGGTCCAGAAAGACAACTAGACTCGAGCCTGATTGGAGAGCCCCTAGGAGGGTCATGAGGCAGGTGGTAGTGTTCCTGCGCGATTGGAAAGCGAAGAGGTGTGGGTGGAGTTTGTCGACTTACCACTTGAGCCGATCGAGCACCATTCGCTCCAAAATCTTAGCAGGACAGCTAACCAGGGAGATGGGTCGCATGGTCCCCGGGTCTTTATGCTTTGGGGTTGGGGTCGTAGTGGCAACCTTCCATTGTGTTAGTGGTGACCCGGCCTCTAGTGACATATTGAAGATGGTCAGAAGCTCAGCTTTGCCCGTGGCCCTAAGGTGAGAGAGCATGGAATATGTCACTTTGTCCGTTCCTGGTGCCGTGTCTGGCCTGTGCAAGAGGACAACGTCCAGTTCCCTCATGGCGAAAGGAGCGTCCGTAGCTGTCTCCTCAGCAGAGGTATCACCGAGGATGACAGCTTGAACACTTGCCAGGTCAGACTGTCTCCTCCGGGTGGCAGCGGGAGGAATTGATGGTGAGATGCGAGTGGCGAAGAGTTGGACTAGTCGGTCAGCCTCTTCGTGCGGTGCGGGCTGCGTAGGCAGAGGGAGAAGACAAGGCTATAGATAGCTCTTACTCGGCGCCACATCTCCCCAAGAGGGGTATGAGCACCGATAGATCGGCACCATTGCAGCCATGCCTCATTCCAGAGGCGGGCTTTAGCAGCCTGCAGATGTCGCACCACGCTCTCCAGGTAGCGACGATTGTCAGGAGATGGGTTGCGGCGGTATATCTTGCACGCCGCTTTGATCCGCCTGTTGAGTTCTCTCACTTTGGGGACGTATATCCATGCATCTCTGTATCTTTGAGTGGGGGACTTGATGCCAAGGATGGCACGATGAGCCTCCTAGAAGATTAAGTTGCAGATATTCACAGCACGCTCATCCAGAGGAAGGTAAAGATCTGCGTCCTGAAGCAAATCTCCGACAGTGTCCTTGAAAAGGCCCCAGTTTGCCTGGCGAATGTTGAAGCGCGGGGTCGATGCGGTGGATGGGCAAGGTGAATTTCTACTTGAAGGACAATGCCGAAGAGGTCACTCGTAAGATTGGGGTGGAGCGACCAAGCCGGTGCAGGAGCAAGGCGTGAGGAAGCGAACGCCAAATCCAGCCTCCCGTGCTTGATGTGCGTGGGACTGCGAACATCGTTCAGGAGGTGGACATGCTCTGAATTCTCAGCATAATTGTCGGCCTGCCGCATTGGAAAGGCACGGTGAGCCCAGCCATGGGTAGTGGGAATTAAACTCACCAGCCGCCAGCACCATCTCTGTGGCGGCGAGGCCGAACACCTCTCTAATTCTAGGTCAGCAGTGGGCGGCCGATAGATGTTATAAATTATAAGCTCGAGGCTTGGAAGACAGAGGGTTACAACCTGTACCTCCATCCCCTCCCCGCAAGAGAGTGGGTGTTGTACCTGCTGACAGGTGATGGAGTGCCGAGCCAGAATGCCCCAACGCGCCCTACCCACGGGCAGTGGTAAGTTCGGTACTCCGGTAGGGTGGTAGCGGATCCCTTCGGTGAAAGAGTCTCTTGTAGCAGAAATACATCAACATTATCCCGGCGCGCCACTCCTAGGAGAGAGGCGTACTGGGATCGGAAATCCCGACAGTTCCACTGGTAGAGTCTGAGTTGTCCTCTGTCGTCGGAGGTGGTGGACAAGACAACGCTCCGTCCGGGACTAGGGATGGATGTGAGTTGGTTGCCGAAATGCGCCGAGGTGCTCGAGGAGGAGCAGAAGGCGCCGGCTTTTGCTGGGGAGTGGTCACGAGAGCTTGCGTCTTCTCCGTAAGCTGTTTCACTATCCGGTCTGCGATCCTGCTCACCGCTGATTCGAGGGCTGACATGTCGACTGCAGCCCCCAAGATCTGTATGAAAGTGCCCGGTGGAAGACAGGGTTGAGACAGAGGTTGTGATGGAGGTATAGGAGGAACAGGCGTGGGAGATGAGAGGCAGCTGCATGTCAGCACTTGCAGTAGCAGATGGTGGAGTATAGTAGACCACTGGGGCAAAGTGGACCACTGGGTTTTTCGCCAAAACCAGTGGTACGAAATTTCAAACAGCAGCTGCAGTAGCTTTCCGTTACATCACCTCAGTCATCTACAAGCTTTGGTACAGAAAGGACATCCCGTCTGCATATAACGGAAGAAAACTGGATTTTCACTGAAGTGATCTAAGGTGAGACTCTTGTAATATTTGAAATTTTATATCTTTCTGGTGACATTAAGTTAATTATTGTGGTTATTTCTAAAGAATAGTGTTAATATTGCTAACATAAGCAGTCAGTATTATGAAACGTGAAGTATTTTAGTTCTCAGTTAACTCTGTTTACGCAATTCTTGGGGTAAAGTGAACCAATACTCTCCGCATCATATCATCCCAGTGCCAAAGCCCAAAGGCACCATGGAGAAGACAAATTGCCAAAGAGAAAGGGCAAAAAAGGGGAACACGTTTGGAGCTTACTAGCTCCATACTAGCTCTTACTAGCTTCCCATACAAGAAGTTTCTACTAGAAGAAAAGACGGCTTTCTGCAAAGTGAAAAAAAAATGCAAGCAAAACGGGCACATCTCAGAAACATGGCAAGGCCAATATTTCAAGTGACGAAGATGTTGATGAACTCTGCCTCTATTGTAATGATTGCTCCAGTCAATCAGGATCGGGAGAGGGATGGATTCACTGTGAGATATGTCATAAATGGGCACATGATATGTTTGCAGGGATTGACGAGGACTATGAGGAGTTCATATGTGAATTGTGCAAGTAGCCTACTGTGAAGGGTAGATCACAGTGCAAAAAAACATGTTACAATTTTATTTTATGGTTTTAAGCAGTTTTTCTTAATCACTTGAGCTCAAAGTATTGCTGTAAGTGGCTAGCTTAATATTTTCCAGAAAAGGACTTTTCCAATGTTTTTACTTATATGTTTTAATGTATCGAACCTGGAACAAGTAATAAAAGCATCTTTATAGAATTTAATGGTTTATTATCCCTTCAGTATCAGAAACTGACCGGAAAACAAGGATCGATTCCAGTAATTTATGTGCGGGATAAAGTGGTCCACTTTACCCCGTATTATTTACGATCTACAATTATGAATTATTCCTCTTAAAAAACAAACGCCACCCAAACTTCTCGAAATAAACCTGAAGTTCATAGAGAGGTTAAAAGAGGAATAAATTTGGCTCCAAATGACGCTATGTGACATAAGCAAATGGTATATGGGAACATACAATATGATGTCAAACCTTAGGTCATCCGCTTTACCCCATTTTCCCCTAGTGGCAGCGGTGGTGATGGCAGTGTCAGCTCCTGCAACTGAGGGAAATCCTCTTGCCGCAAGGCTTGCTGAGGAGTTTCCGTGGGACGTCTCTGTTGTGCCCAAACGAAAGTTCCTGGGGGTGAGGGACCATGGCGGTTCTTTGTTGGTCCTGGAGCCATGACACCTGCCGCTTGCGGCCCTGCATTACACGCTGTAGTCGAGTTGGGTAGCTGTGGTTCCACGCATGTCTGTCACCACTTGCTTCGCCTTGTATTTGTCGAGGCACTGTTGAGTTAAGTATTTCCCGCTTCAAATTCCGCACGCCTGGATACGAGAGCAGTTGTTCTGCTGGCAGCGGAAGCAGCGGAGGGGCTCGGGCGTGTAAGGCCTTAGGTAAAATACCCTCCAGTTGCCCAGATCAAGATGGGGAGGGAGAGTGTCTCTGGCCAATAAATTGACAATAAATTGTCGAGTTTCCTCCTTCAGGCCAGGTGTGACGCAGCGCATGGCCTCCTCCACCTAAGGAAGACTCTGTAATAACGCCACGGGCATCCGAAGGGGATAGCCCATGACGACACCCTTGGTGAGCTGTGTTTTGGGGTCGAGCTTTATTAGCTTCAGAGCAGGAGCAGAGTCGGAGGTTAGAGCATCCAGGGTGAGGTAGGTGCCTTCGTCCTTGGGAAGAAGAACTGAGCTGCCATCCCGCCCGATGACCTTTTTCATATTTAGCTGTGAATGCTCTTCCTCGAGGGCTGCCACAGCGTCGTAGCTCATCGCGTACCCTTCCTCAAGATCCAGATAGACCAGATCGGCTCATGGGGGTAGTGATAACGCGCCAACCCCCTATTCGTGTCGTCACACGGCCTGAACTGCTCATTTCGTGCATAAAATTGTTTAGTTTCTAGAAATATTTCCTACCTTCTAACTTTGTTTATGTGTATGAATTATATATTGCTCTCCTTATAGACATTTTTTCTATAACATTATCAAATAAAATAAAGTAAAATAAGCTAAATTAATTATATTATGGGTCTTGGAAAACTTCAAATCGTCATAGCAAAATATTTTGTGAGCCAATTATCAAAGTATAACATACCAAAAGATGTGGCATTGTATTAGCTTCCCAATGAAAAAGTATTTTTCTTTCTGTTAAATGAATTAGCACCATACACAAATGAACAAAATCTAAACAGTTTTCGGGAGACCGCGTGCTATAAGTAGATACATATTAGTGTTCACACCATATTTACTCGAAAATTTTCTCTGTAAAATAGTTATTTTATATACTTATGATAATGGGACATTTCATAAGGAGTTCATTGATGCCTTCAAAATGTTCATATCTGAAGTATTTCCAGAGATATGTTCATGTATCTTGGTGTGTGTGTGTGCGCAGATATGATGGTGAGGGATGAACGGGCGGTGAGGTGTGCGTGATGTCACGCCTAGTCTACTCGCTTCGCTGTGAGTCGACCTTGTCTATTTGGATCTTGCCCCTCCTGAAGCGGGACGCGGAAAGCTGGGTACACGTTTGGCAGCGGCTGAGGATGAGCCACACCTATCGCAAGCTTGGTGGTGCGGGGAACAGGGTTGGCGCGTTGTTCCGGGTGTGTGGCGTTTCTCGACGCCCCAGTCATTTTACGTGACCTGTTCTTCTTTCCTTTGGTGACGAGTGTAAACCCGTCGTTGCCATCTGAAGGAGAGTCGGTGAAGATAGAAGTAGAGGCTAGGGGCAGGTCGTGAACATCTTCCGGCAGCAGAGAGGAAAGGGTGGCAACAGAGGCGGAGGGAGCAGATAAGGGGGAAGCGGGTGGAGGAGCCCTCATCAGGAGTGGGGCGTTCGTTAAGGGGGTTTGTAACGAGACTCCAGCTGTGGTATCAGTAGTTGTAGTAGAGGTAGCAAGGGGTACAGAGGTAGCAGAGGCATTTACATTTGTAGCAAGGCGATGCCTGATCTTGTCTCCCACACGAGAGGCACGGTCAAGGTCAGCTGAGGAGTGCGAACCAGTAGGAAGGCGGGAAGTGGCGGAACAAGAAATTGCAAACTGCGTAACAGCCACCTTAGCCTTGTCAGTAGTTTGGTGGTCATTTACCTTCGCTCTCTTGAAGGGAGCGACTCCTCCTACCGAGGGAGTGGAGTCAAAGCTCGAGAACGAGGTACGGCGAGGTCTCTTTACCGTAACAGGCAAATGAAAAACAGGGGAGGATGGATATTGGGTAGAGGCGGACGTGCCTGTTGGACGGGGAAGGCGTGAAGCCTTCCTATCCCTCATGGCCACACTCTAGTTCCCTACCTACACCAGACTGCGCGCGCAGAAACACAACTAGCCAGGGGGAAAAGAAAAATATAACCCGGCACTATCCTACAGCGGCGGAAGGGCTATATTAGCCATCCTCTAAAGAGCGTCGCACTAGTCCCGCCGCTGCTCCTTGCAGGGCTTAAAACTAGCCTATCAGCGTCCCTATGGCCCGCCTTGACAATCCCTATAAACAACCCTAAGGAACCCCTTCATGGAGTGGCCTACGCCTCCACTCCTTCAGGTTTTACAATCGGGTGTGACAAGGGTCTCTAAGGACAAAACCGGAATGTTCAGGTCAACACCAGCAGAAAAACAACCCTACGTGTGTAGGTGTCTACTGCTTAGCAAGGTGAGAGAAGAGCGGAACATACACATCTCGTCAGTGTGGGAGCTGGCGAGCGAGTGAAGGGATACTTCCTGGTAAGAAGACCCCTACTGAGAAACAAAACGTGAATACGGCTAACTATTTTAAAAAGAATAATTCCAATAATTACATCGGACAAACGCCGTTTTGTGTTGTAATTGGTTTGTATAAATCTTTTGAATGTTATTGTAGTGTAAGCTAATGCTTGTGTACTCACTTAAAACGGTAGAACAATATTTAGCAGAGATGACGCAGTCACGTCCTCTTCCCCTTGTCCTTGAAGTGGTCTTCGTCCATCGTTGTCGAAGTGGTCCTCAACTGCCGTCCTCGAAAAGTCGTCCTCGAAGTTCTCCTCGAAGCTTGCTTTCCAAAACTTGATTGTAGAAGGATGCTGCGTAGATGTCGTGATGAGTGAGAATTTGATTTAATTGGGTTATTTAATCACCAGTCGAAGGATATTATAACCATCAATTAAATCATACATAATTTCTCCATATATTCTACGATTTTGGAGACTCGTAGGCAGATATGGATAAGCAGTGAAGATGAGTCACCGTGAGTTCTTGGTGTGTCGTGGTACTTCAGAGCAGGATGGTGTGTAGTGTTTTAACACCCCAGCAAAATTTCTTGCTGCGCTCTCGTCTCTGAAAGCTTCGCCCGCTTCAGAAAATAACGTGTCGTTCCACTTATCTTCACACTCCCTTTTCCACACTGAGAATACAGGTTTTACAGGTTTTTATTATTACTACAGATACTTCTGTCACTTACCAGAATAATTCACAATTATCTTACCTGGCTATTCGCTGCTTTAAATATGCGTTCTCGTGGTTTAACGGCAGTTAACAGGAAATACTGTCATTACAAAAATAAATGTATTTATAGAAAATATATATGTATGGATACATTCGTATGCTTTCGGTTACGCACACGTAAGATGTTTCTTGCCGTGGTCGCGTCCCGTTCTTCTCTGGCTGGCTGCGTCTCCGCTGGGCCGGTCACATCTTTAGGTTGACACTTTGCTATATAACAGCCTATATAACTTGACCATACATTACTAGATGCATGTAATTGAATTATACTGAAATAACTAATAAATATAATGTAGTCATTGTAATATATATCTAACTCTTCCTCTGCCCCCTACTAATCAAATATTATAGTAGATGCAGGTATTATGATATCTGCTGATCTAAGGAAAATAGGTACAGGATTCTGTCCCGTATGTGTCCCTCCCTTGCATGAGGAAACTAAAGTATAATATTCTAGAACGACTAATACAATCCTCCTGTCTACCAGTTACTAACAGGAGCTTAGCAAGGGCGAGGATGTGTTGAGCAAATAATGGCCTTGAGGTTGATATGCGATCTTGCAAAATTCAAGAAATGCAAATTATATGTTCTGTTCATTGACTAAAGTCAATGAACAGAACATATAATTTGCATTATATTTGCATATAATAGAGAACCACGGGGGAAATTAATTTAAGTGTTGCGATCGCTAGCGTGTGGCGGGGTAATGCTGCAAGCGGTACAGGCCATGTACGCATGCACCTAGAGCGTACTGCGGTCCGCCACCATAAACGCCACGGCGAGGGTGCGCCAGGAGGCTCCATCCAGTTGCTTACTGTTCACTATATACCATATACCAGCTTGTTAGAATGCTGAGGCGAAGTGTTGAGCCAGATGGATTTCTTGGAGCCTTGCACACGTTATTACTGATGGATAATATGGTAATACTAGCCGCGTCAAGGGATACGTGTCTGAGGAAATTGAATGTGGTACTGGAATACGGAATAGTGAATAAGTATTTTGTCATATATCATTTAAATGGCTTAAATGTCGCGTTTAAATATCCTGCGAAATTTAAGCGTGCACAATGGGTACAACGTACTAGAAACACTAAAATTGTTCATATAATGGCATTCTATAATACCTGGCAACCTCACACAGAGCACGTTTGAATCCGTACTCCCTGAATAGCATAAACGCTCAGTAACATGGTGGAAATGCGAGGGAAAGGGTGCGCACTCGCTGCTGGTAATTTTTTTTTGAGAGCCGTTTTCTAGAAACTAGAAAAATGCTACTGTTTTGATGAAGTGGCTCCGTAACTATAAAGGCGAGTTGTGGATAGGGAAAAAGATGTATATCCCTAACAGAAATATAAGGTCAAATAGAAATGATCCGAAGGGGATGACAAATAGGCTAAAACACTTGATAGGGATAAAAAGAGGGATATACAAAAAAAAAATTTAAGTGTGGATAATGATTTAAAAGAGAGATACATTATATTAACTAGGTTAGCTAGGAAAAACACAAGAAAAGCGAAAAGAGAATACGAAATAAGAGTAGGTAGAAATGCCAAATGTGACCCTTAGGGATTTTCCAAAATATACAAAACTAGAAATAAGGATAGTATAGCCCACGAAAAAAGGATGATGAAATGATAAATGATCGTAAATATATTAGTGAAGCCTTAAACGATCTTTTTTTTTTTTATCATTATTTACGTATGAGAACTTAACAACGTTACCTGGTGCAGACCAAGTGTTCAGGGGGAAGAAAGACGATAGATTAACGAACATTAACATAAGCCAACAGGTATTCCAAGAAATAGATAAGCCAAAGATTAATAAATCCCCGGGAGTAGATGAAATATTTTATCGCGTATTAAAAAAGTGTACGAACAATTAGTGTAGCAATAACGGATATATTTAAAGTTAATAGCCTCAGAGCGTACCTAGCTTGTGGATACAGGCAAACGTTATTCCGATTTTTAAGAAGGGTGATAAAAGCGTAATGAGTAATTACCGGCCAAGTAGTTGGATTCAGGGAATAGTAGCAACATTGGTAAATTTGCAGATGACACTAAGATAGGGAAAAAAATCAGTACGGATCGAAAAGCTATGGTATTACAGGGTAAGCTAAACATAATGCATGAGTGGATGACTGGACACTCGCGACAATCGCTGACAGACGATTTATATTTCGGTCCAATAGATTCCGCTGCTATGAGTGATGACAGATAATACTTCATATATCAGTTCATATTCTACTTAGGACATTGTATTTCATGTCTTTACAATCAGTAATGATTTATGAACCATGGCTGAACCTAAAAAATTATTTTACAACTTTTGCAAATAGGAAATTAACATAAAGATTACACGTTTGAGTGAAAAATCGTGTGGGAGTTGTGTATAAAGCATATTGTTTATAGCAAAAATTTCTGGCAAATTCGCAATATTTTCAGAAATAAAACATCACATATTGTGAAATCACCATTCCTGAATGTGATTTGATTGTCATCAAATGTCATATTATCGTTATATCGGCTTGGGAATGAATTTTTCACAACAATTCGTGGCGCGTAGCTGAACGTGTGACGGCGAGACGTCCGTACTGAGAAACTATCGTTTATTCAGTATATATGCAACAAAAAAAATATTGCACTTCTTTTTTCAATGACGTTTTATGAGTATGAGAAAAATAGGATAGACGACAATACAAGAAAACACCCATATATAAATTTTAATTCGATGCAAATTTAGCATTTACTTCTCGCATGACATGATCAAGAGGTCACAAGAAGAAGAAGAAGAAGAAGAAGAAGAAGAAGAAGAAGAAGAAGACCAAAACAAACTTTTACACAAAGACCAACACCATAAATAGTTCAATTCATTGGTCCCATGACGCTATTATAAGTCTCATGGAAAATGTTCATGAGCAGAAGAAGAAGAAGAGAAGTGCTTCCTCCATAATGGCTTGTGTTGTTATTATGAACAGCTGATTCCACAAGATTAGTGTGACCAGACTGGTAGTCGTATCGCTGTAAATCCAGGGAAAACGGAAACCAGGCTAGCGTTAGCACCCTTAACTCTCTACATCAGCTTCTATTGTATACTCTGAATCATGCTTGAAATAAGATTTGAAACTATTTCCAAATATTTTGTTGTTTTCTACGTTTTCACTGAGCATGGCAGGATAAAAGGAAAAGTACGTACGCCGGTAAAGTGATGTATGGTGATAAGATAATTGGAAAGAACATTGCTAGATAGAAGAGGAGGAGGAGGCAATGAAACCAACAAGCTGACTAGAGACTATCACCAATAAGGAATTACAATGGAGTTATTTTACACAGTCTCTGAGAAACGCTCTCTCGATGACACTCAGCAAACATCGTAAGTTGATTAGGAATGTTAAATATTTTCTTCTTGATGTTATTTATGGGTATATGAAAGTATGAGTGAAGTATGAGTATGAGTGAATTGATTACGAGTGACTTAGGGTGTTGTGTTCAAGTTTTGGTTATATTTTACAATTACTCTCTCAACACTAAGGTGTTGTGTATCCTGCCATGCTCAGTGAAAACGTAGAAAACAAACTGAATATTTGGAAATAGTTTCAAATCTTATTTCAAGCATGCATGTATATTAGTATGGACTACATTGGCTATGTATGTGTGCGTTTTAAGTTTAAAATTCCAATATTCCTGGAAATTATTGCAAATATGGTGTTTTTATTGGTGTCTTAGGATTTAATAATTGTCGCCCACCGATGACGTATGTTGACTAATTTGTTTTTGTTATTCATAAACATATTCTTCACATCACTCTGAGTTGTTGGCTTTTTGTTTGAGGTTTCTATGATGATTTTAAGTATTTTATTCAAATAAAACAACAAAAAATCGCCTCAAGACACATTTACGAAAGACCCGATTTCGAGTGCACAGTCACGTATGGTGTATTTTATGGTATTGCATATTAATATAAACTACATGGGCTATGCATGTAAATGTTTTCAGATTGAAATTCTAATATTCCTGGAAATTATTGCAAATTTAGTTTTTATTGGTGTCAGGATTTAATAATTGTCACCCACCGATTACGTATGTTGACTAATTTGTTTTTGTTGCTCATAAACATATTCTTCACTTCACTCTGAGGTGTTTGCTTTTTGTTTGAGGTTTCTATGATGATTTTCAGTATTTTATTCAAATAAAACAACAAAAAATCGCCTCAGGACACATTTGCGAAAGACCCGATTTCGAGTGCACAGTCACGTATGGTGTATTCTATGGTATTTCATATTAATATAGACTACATGGGCTATGCATGTAAGTGTTTTCAGATTGAAATTCCAATATTCCTAGAAATTATTGCAAATTTTGATTTTCTTGGTTTCTTAGGATTTAATAATTGTCGGCCACTGATGACGTACGTTGACTAATTTTTTGTTGTTGCTCATAAACATATTATCTACATCACTCTGAAGTGTTTGCTCTTTATTTGAGGTTCCTATCTTATTTCTAAGTATTTTATTTGATTTTTCTAAAAATCTGCCGTAGGGCCTGTTTGCAAAAGGTCAGATTTCGAGTGTCCAGTCAAGTATGGTGTAGTCTATGTACCCATATATGATACAAAGACTCTTTGCTCACAATTTCCATTTCAAACAAATTGAGTGTACCTAAAACTTTCCTTGGCACAGGCAACACACATCTTGGGGCTCAGTGTCTTACTACTCCACGACAAACAAGTTTTCGAGAGTCACTTTAGGCGTATAAATTTTCTAGATTAAGTGTAATGAAAATATCCAGGGAAGACATCTATGAACTGTTCATGCGGTATCTCGTCACCATGCTCGGCTCGATGTGTAGAGGGTTGTCTGTCATAATTCTCTTTCTCTCATTACAAAAAAGGATTGCAAAATCTTCTCCCTATTCGCTCGGGGGCTTGGGGTGCAGGGACAGAGTGGGCAAGGTAGCAGCTGGCCATCATAAGACCTGGAAAGCGAAAGAAAATTTTCAATATTTGTTACGAAGAGAATATGAAGAAAAATATATACATATAACTATGGAAGATATTGAACAAAGCCAGATTATTTTGATTTGCAGTTAGAATATGTGAGCAAAAGGAAGAGTTAATAAGTTTGTAACGATAATCATATTAATGCAAAAACATATTTTCAATATTTGTGGCTAGAACAGTGTGAAGGAAACCATTAAATAATGCCCAATACAATTGAAAATAAAAGTAGAAACGAAGTAATATAGTGAAAATGCAAGTGCAAGTTAAATGATTATTTAAATATTCCTTATAGTAGAATTAAAATTCAATACATGTGGAATTTTAAATAGATACGAGTGAGGAAATATATATTGAAGAAAAACACCTTTAGAAGTGTTCATAAATAAAGTTGTTTGGAAGATAAACGACTTCGGTTATATGTAAAATAAACTATAAGCAAAGATGACATTACGTACTTTTCCAGTTTTAAGGAATAGTTGGAAGAATGTTGTAGAAAATAAGACTTTAGATATTGAAGTTTCAAATAATGACACAACACACAGTTCACGCACTCACGCCCATAATCCACTTGTTCCAGCACTTGCCACCAATTATGTTCCACTGAGAGGTTATAATTATGTTGTATTTCTTTAGTGGATGAAACAAATAGTATCTCAGCTTTCATTCGTTTTGGGAACGAGAAGACACCTTTGTTATGGAGTGAATACACTGGTTGGTGTTTCATGAGTTTTGTTTTGGTAAAGTCTAGTTTAACACAAACATCTATAAATGAACAATTGTCTGAGAGATAGTTAAAGCCACGAATGGACTTATTCAGTCTTGAAATTCGGGTCTTTGTTCAAGCACACACCGCAATACAACACTCTCCCAAATAGGAAGTCACGTTAACCTCTGAATGGGGTGGCAGCGCCCTTCCGAGGGCACGCTTGGTAGAATGCACACCATGAGTTGCTTTGTAGATAATTTAACTAAATTGTATTTCTAACAACACAGAATATAGGCAAAATCATTGATGCACTATTTGCATACTTCATAGTGGAAAACATGTAATACTGTGGTGATATCAGGTGAATCAAAATGTCTTGTGACTTATTAGCATCCTTCTTCAAATGTGCCAGCGTCACTATCTTATTTGGTAAGAAACAGGGCACAAAGGAATGCAACCATACATACATACATGTATGTTATCAATAAATGGCTCATGTTATTCACAATATTAGTTTTACATTTGGTCGGCACACGAGAGCGAAATTCAAACAGTTATTATTATTATTATTATTATTATTATTATTATTATTATTATTATTATTATTATATTTATTATTATTATTATTAGTATTATTATTATTATTATTATTATTATTATTATTATTATATTTATTATTATTATTATTATTATTATTATTATTATTATTGCTATTATTATTATTATTATTGTATTTTTTCTAATCACTTCTTCCACATTAAAGATAGGAAATTTTGCACTGCTGTTAGTCATTTATTTTCCTTCGCTATTGTCTTGTGTTTGCTGAGATAAATTATTTCTTTGGCTCAGAAGGGTAAAGGAACAGCACTCACCACGATACACAAACTCTTATCTAATTTACTTCCCACAACAGCATCCACACAACCCTTATATCATTCAAGTTTTTCTATTAAACACAAAAGCCTGCGCCTGGAAATAAGTTATAATATTACTAACTAAACCAATCCTGAAAAAAATCACAGAAAGGAAAGAATAATAAGAATAAGAAGCAAACAGCAACTGGTCGTAACGAGGCTCTCTCTCTCTCTCTCTCTCTCTCTCTCTCTCTCTCTCTCTCTCTCTCTCTCTCTCTCTCTCTCTCTCTCTCTCTCTCTCTCTCTCTCTCTCTCTCTCTCTCTCTCTCTCTCTCTCTCTTCTCTCTCGCTCGCTCGCTCGCTCCCTCCCTCCCTCCCTCCCTCCCTCCCTCCCTCCCTCGCTCTCTCTCTCTCTCTCTCTCTCTCTCTCTCTCTCTCTCTCTCTCTCTCTCTCTCTCTCTCTCTCTCTCTCTCTCTCTCTGTTTCTGTGGTTTTTGTAATAACAATCATTACATAATCTTCTTAAATGGTATTTGGTTCTTTGCTGGCGACATATATACTTTATTGTGTTGGAAAGGAGGAGGAGGAAGAGAAGGAGGAGGAGAAGGAGGAGGAGGAGGAGGAGGGGGAGGAAGAGGAGGAGGAGGACAAATAAGAAGCAGAAGGAGAATGGAGGAGCAGCAGGAGGACAAGAAACAGGAGGAGTAGGAGGAGGAGGAGGAGGAGAACAAACAAGAAGCAGAAGGAGAATGGAGAAACAGCAGGAGGACAAGAAACATCTGGAGGAGGAGGAGGGGGAGGAGGAAGAAGAGGAATATTTCTTTACTACTCAGTTAATTAGATAAGGATACCTCTTGCAGCGTTCCAGGAGATTGCCATTTCCCCCGCAAAATGGAGGAGGAGGCGGAGGAGGAGGAAAGAATAATAAGAATAAGAAGCAAACAGCAACTGGTCGTAACGAGGCTGTTTGCGGGAACTACAACAACGACATAACTATTCAACCTACACGTTAAGAAACAGGAAAAGAAAAACATATACAATGACAACTAAATTATACTAGAAAGGAAGTGGAGGAAGAAAAAGAAAAAGAGAGAAAATACTAATTTCCTATATATATTGTTGCGAGCCCCGCCCGTCTCCATAACATCGTCTGGGGAAGACAGGAGTCAAGCCCCACAGAGGAATGAAGATTCCCTGAGAGTGAAAAGGAAGAATGTTAAGAGGTTGGTCCAGCCCAGTAGCAGCAGAGTGAAGTTTCTCTGAGGAGAAGGAGTGGAGAGGCATGCGTAGTGTTGTGGAGGGTGTGTGCTTTCCACGTGCGTGGGAGTGTGCTTTGTGTCAGCTGGATGCGGCTGGGCATGGAAGAGAGTTACATTCTTTGTGTTAGTGGGGAGGCAGAGTATGTGGCGAGAAAGAACGGGAAGTGTTGGAGACGTGTCTACGTGACATGTCTGTGGGTTATGCCTTTGGTGTTGCGGGACCCACGCGGTTGGTTGGAGCAGGCGTGGGAGCTTGCGTGGCGCGGGATCACGTAGCCAGGCGTGGCGGGAGAGGGAGAGAGATGAGTTGCCAGCGCGTATTAAGGCGAGGCTTGCTTAATGATTTTTCTTCTCTTCGTTCTCCTAATTTTCCTGACTTTCCCTCTTTCTTCTTTGTGTTGCAAAGTATCTTGTCCTGTGCTTTGTTCTTTTCTGCTTCTTCTCATATGCTTGTTATCTCTCTATGTCGCTTATGAGCGGAGCAATGATTTTGTGAAAGAAAGCATTGTTATTAGGCTATTTGTCGAGGCGGCGCGGTGTGTGAGAAACACGGCGCGCCGGTGGTACGAGTTGGCATCTCTGCCTGGATAGATGGGAGCTGAGATGCCGTGAGAAGTCAGGTCCCGCTGGCCAGCCACCAAGAACACATCCTTGTTCGTCTCACTCTCCTTAATTTGACATTATTCCGTGTGTAACCTCCTCATATTTAAGGGAAGGGGTTATACGATTGGCCTGTTAGTTCTGTTGTAATCTGTGTAGCTAGACAGTAAGGCCCTGTCTATACGAGGACCAGGTTACCGTGCCGAGAGTGGGAAAGACGAGTGTGTGGTTGTACAATTACCATCTAGCTGGCGGTGAACTCCACCTAGGGATATTGTCAGGCTTTTGAGTCTTGGGGAAGTAGTTGCGGCGTTGTCTGCTTTGTCGGCATTGTTTGCTTTTTTCGGCGTTGTCTGCTTTATCGGCGTTGTTTGCTTTTTTCGGCGTTGTCTTCGTTGTCCTCCTTGTGAGAAAGAGAGAAAGAGAGAGCCTATCATCTGGGGCCTCTTGTTTGATAACACAGACGAGGAGTAATCCCGTCTTAGTGTTAATTAATTACGACTCATATAACACACTGTACGGAGTCCCTTCGCGGGAGGCTACTTTGCAGGGTGTTATTAGAGTCGAGAGGAGTTATTATTCAACCAGAAGTGGGTGGAAAGACAGCTTATGGGCGGTATTCTGGTTGGAGCGATAGCTCCTTGTCTAGACACTGTAATCTCGTGCTCACTGTAAGTCTCTTTGGAATGTAAGGAGGAGACGGTGGTTACTGCTGGGAGATTCCTTGTTCTTTGGAGGGTTAAAAGAACTGGCGACCTCTTAACGTTAACGAGGTGGCTGTAGGTGCTGTGTTTGAGGGCTAAGAGTGCACAGGTTCTTTAACCAGACACATCTTGTTTATAGCCTATTGATCAACCACCGGCGTGTGGCCCTCGGAGTGACTAGTCCTACGGGATAGTCGACTTTTCTTGTCCTTTGGTGGGTTAAAAGAACGTATAAACATTAGCACTACAGTTCGTACAAGCCCGTAACGTGGTTGTGACTGGGTTGTTCATAAGTGGACACCCGGCACTAGGGCATAAGAACCGTGTCCTTTACGGTGTGACCGTAACAATATATATAAACTAAATAACATAACAAGAGAAGGAGGAAGCTGGCGGCCAATGGGCAAGTCTCACGTTGTGTTCTGTGTGCTGATTGGCACGTCTCACAGTATTGCAATTACAACTTGTTGGTTGGAGTTAGCATTATTTAGATCCATACTCTGCACTAGAGCTACGGGTTACATTAGATGAGGTTACCTCAATATTCTCGCCTAAGTAGGATGGAGTTTGGTTGATTTAGATCCACACTCTGCAATACAGGTTGGACCTAGGATTCTACAGCTTGGACCTTAGACTACCCCGATATTCTCGCCATCACTGTTTTGACAGCACGTCATTTTGGATGAAGAAAACTTTCATTATGAATACATCATTGAAGGCGAGGATGCAGTGCGTGTGTGTGATGGAGGTTGGTGAGGAGTTGGAGTCTCTTAAGAGCGTTAAACTCTCCGTCCAGAGACCTATACTACCGGCGTGGTGCAGCTGCCTGCCACAACTGGCACCGTGCTACAAACAGGTGGCAACGTTCACTTTTCACAGCACCGAGAGCGGCGCACGTTGCAGGACTTATACCTCCATGCTGTTAAGCATGAAGGTGTCTAGTATGCAAAGTGCACACGCCAGGTTTCCATCGGGCCTGGTGAAGGTGTCTGTAAAGCGGCGGCGAAGGGGGAAGATCGTTGTCTTCATCCACTTAAAGGACTTCCTCGATGACATGAACACGGAGGACGACGAGGCCGACAAACTCGTCCTGTACGTGAGCTGTAACGACTCTCGTATTGAGAGGACGCGCGACCTTCCACACCCGGGTGGAAGCAGCACCAGGAAGGAAGGGGAGGCAGGAAAAATAAGGGAAAGCGTCAAAGAAAGTACAGTAAGCGATACTGACGAAGGTTTATATCAAGAGAAGGCAACACAAGGTAAAATACGTGAATATAATGAACACATAGAAGGACCGAATTGTCAATGTTTCAAGTATAAAAGCAGAATCGAATCCACCACCACTTCACACGACGACCTCGAGGCCGAAGGTGACGAGACGGTGAACACGACATTAGAATACTCGCGATACACGACAACATTGAAGTCGACGATGATTTGCACGTGTGTGATGGA
Source organism: Cancer borealis (assembly GCA_036785275.1). Classification (NCBI taxonomy): domain Eukaryota; kingdom Metazoa; phylum Arthropoda; class Malacostraca; order Decapoda; family Cancridae; genus Cancer; species Cancer borealis. Next base: position 140,761 of record JAXIVD010000282.1, on the reverse strand, counting down.
GGATGGCGAGGGCCAGCACGAGCCTCCACGCAGGGTGACTCTTTCTGTACAGACGCCTGCACCAGCGTGGTGCTACGGCCTCCCGATAACATATTTCAAACAGTTTGCCAAGTTTACTTTCGACAACTATGAGCACGTAACAAGTCGCCAGAGTTACACCTCCGTACCGCTAATCCTGAAAGTGTATCGTCTGAAGCGTGTCCACACCTGGTCACCGTCGGCGTTGGTGAAGGTGTCGATCAAACAGAGGCGAGGAGGGAAGATCGAATTCTTCACCCCAGTCTATTACTTCTTGAATCACATGGAGACGAACGATCCCAAGGCCGACGAACTCGTCCTCCGCGTGAGTTCCAAGAACGCTCGTATGAAAAGGACTCGCTGGGAACAAAAAGAGGTCACTGCTGAACAAGACTTGTATGAAAACGAGATAGAAAAAGACGAAGTACGTAATACGAAGTGCGAGGCCAAAGATGAGCCGGTAGTTGAGTTTACTTTGAATCCTGAGGAAACCGTCCTCAGAACAATAATGCAAGTGTTGGAAATGTCACAGCGGACAACTTATACAGAAGGAAAATATATTCGATCAACGTTGGATGACCTTATGGCTGAAATGGACCTTCTGGAAAAAGAGATGGATTGCGCCGAGACCTTGTGGACGGAGGAAGAGGAAGGTGAAGGAGGCTTTATCTATGAGGGAACGCACCAACAAAATGTAGACGATGATCAATTCAACGAGCTGATGGAGGATTGCACTCAAGAGGAGATGCAGGATGTCTTCAGTGGGATTAATTGGAATTTGTTTACAGAGGACGAAGACGAAAAAGAACAAGGAAGAATAAATGAAGGCTCGCACGCCCATCAAGCCGTGAACACATGTATTAAACGAGAAGAAGGAACAACTGGAGGCTCGCACGCCCCTCAACCCCTGAACCCGTTTATTGTACAAGGCACGATAAGGGGGTTGGCCAAATTTGCACTTTTCCTCCTCGTATTGATTTGCCTCGCGCCTGTTGCAGAGCATCCGTACTTGCCCTTCAGACTTGACCTGCCAGGGCTGGAATGAGGACTGACACGATAATTACTCATACCACGTTACAACGCACACTTCGTCCGCGACATGTCAACCTCATAACCTCATAAGTAAAATAAAATAGAAAAATACGTTCATTTTCCACAGCACCAAGAGCGGCGAACGTTACAGGACTTACACCTCCATGCCGCTAAGCATGAAGGTGTCTAGTATGCAACGTGCACACGCCAGGTTTGCATCGGGCCTGGTGAAGGTGTTTGTAAAGCGGCGGGAAGATCGTTGTCTTCATTCCCTTGAAGGACTTCCTCGACGACATGAGTACGGAGGACGACAAGGCCGACAAACTCGTCCTCTACGTGATCTGCAACGACACACACACACACTTCGATATTTTAAAAGCCATGTAATCTAATCTGATGACGGAAAAACATGAGGAAAAATTCGTAAGAAAGTGGTTCCAAGAATTTTTTTCCGGATCATTTTCCTGGATCGCGTGGACGTTCAATTATATTAAACAGAGCAGAAGCAGCTGGGGGCGTAGACTTTTTACCAGTCTCTTTTGTACTAACTAATATAAACCATTCAATTCCAACACTCTTATACGCTATCATTACTGAGGCTGGTGCTGTGCAGGAATTCTTGTTCTTGGTGTTCTAGTCAGCTTAGAAGGACGTAGGGAATGGACGCTGCCCTTAGTATCTCTCTCAAGAGTTTATATGAGCGGTTGGCCAGTAGATCAGCGGCCAGCGAGGTTCACCCAGCAGAGACGAATGGCCTAACACACCTTCTTGACGCCAAACTATTATTCTTGCGTCTCAAAATGAAATACTTGCCACCTCATCTCACTTTACCTCACCTCCTTCTCCATCTGTATCTCCTCCTCCTCCTCTTCATCTTCTTCCTCTTCCTCCTCCTCTTCCTCATTCTTTTCCTCTTCTTTCTTTTTCCAATTCCTCTCTTGTTTGTTTTCTTCTCCCGCTTGCTCAGACAGTTTTTCCCTTTTATCTTTTGTCTTTTTTTTTAATCTAACTTATCTATTTTTTTATCTTTTTATCTAACTTTATCTATTTTTCCATTTCTTCCGTAATTCTCCTACTTCTTATTCTTCTTCTTCTTTTCCAATTCCTCGTTCTCTTTCTTCTTCTTACATTTCTCCTTTTTTATATTTTGCTACTCTTTTCAGCATCTCTTGTTTTCTTGTCATTTCATCCGTCATTTCCTCTTCCTCCTCTTCCTCCTCCTCCTAATCCTCCTCCTCGGATTTCCTGATTTCAGACTTGTCACAACAAACTGCTCGAGAATTTATTCTTTTTCTTCATTTTCTGTGTCTCTCTTTTCCTCTCTCTTTATATATATATATATATATATATATATATATATATATATATATATATATATATATATATATATATATATATATATATATAGAAAGATCTTTATAGTTTTTATCTCACTGACTGGCAAGTAAGTAAGTAAGTAAGTAAGTAAGTAAACATTTATTGCTATGGAAATATATATACATATGAAAAAAAGTGTTTGTCGAGCCGAAGCTCCTTGACAAACATATTACGTAACTTGCACTTTCAGCGTGTCGTGTTCCCATAACCAAAAAATTCATTACAATGATATTGCACATAATTGTTGCACAAAATATAAATTTTTACATAATATTTTGTAGATAGTATACAGTTATATTACACAAATACATTTTTGAAACTATTATGTAATACAAAAATAGTAAACTATTTGATAAACCTGTAGAATCTTTTAAGGCAAACAATTATATTTAACCATGACTAGCAAATTTGGCTACTAGGATTCTAGTAAATAATTTTTTATTTCCCTTTTATATAGAAAATAATTATTAGTTGTTACTAAATTCTTTGTATTAAGCGGTGGTAAAGCATTGAATAATTTTGGGCCTGTGCATATGATGCTGTTTTTAAATAGAGCTGTTCTAAAGTGTGGAGAAATTATATCTACTTTATTACTTCTAGTCTGATGAAAACTATCTACAAACCTAAAAATATTGTTAGTTCTAAAATGTAACATTTTGAAAATTAATAATAATGAAAAATATTTGTGTATAGATTCAAATTTTAACAATTTCATCAAAGAAAAATAATCATTTACGGAATCGAATTTACCTAAGAAAAAAATACACCTAATAACTTCTCTTTGTGATACTGCAAGTTTGTTTAGAAAAGATGGCCACGTGCTTGCCCAGACAGAAACACAATATGTCAAATGAGGGTAACAAAGTGTGTAATAAATACTTATCAGTGCATCAGTGGTGAGGTTATGACGTATCTTATACATTATTCCGCAAATTTTTGAAACTTTCAAGCTCATTTTATCTATATGTAACTTCCAATTTAGGTTTTCGTAAATTTTTAGCCCGAGGAATTTTGAGTGATTTATCTGGCTCAGCGTTCTCCCTTCTAACTGTAATGGTGGTAGAATATTTTTAATGGATCTATTTTGAAAAAATATATAATTAGTTTTAGAAACATTAAGTTTTAATTAATTAAATTTTATCCACTGATTAAATAAATTTAATTCCATATGTAAGTTACGATGTAGGAGGGCGATATCTTTGTCAGATAATGAGAGATTAGTGTCATCGGCATATATTGTAAATTGAAATTTGGAACTAGCATTGATTATATCATCAATAAAATTTAGAAAAAGGATTGGTCCAATAATTGAGACTTATGGTACACTTCTGGATATGGAAATAAATTGAGAAGGCGTATTGTTACAGGTAATAGACTGTGATCTGTTGCATAGATAACTGCGAAAGAGTTCTAGTGGCATCCCCCTTATTCCTATATGTTGTAATTTACTGATTAATATCTTATGATTTAGTGAGTCAAATGCCTTAGATAAATCAATGAAAATTCCTACCACATAAAGTTTTTCCTTTAAAGATTTATAAATGTTATTAACAAATTGTAAAACAGCAGTTTATGTTGAGTGTTTGAGTTTTGAGTGTTACTACTACTACTACTACTACTACTACTACTACTACTACTACTACTACTACTACTTCTACTACTACTGATGCTCATACTGCTATTACTATTACTAATACTGATGCTCATACTTCTACTACTACTGCTACTAATACTACTAATACTACCTTACTACTATTACTACTAATGATGCTACTATTACTAATAATGCTGCTACTATTATTGCCACTACGACTGATGCTACTACTACTGATGATACATTGGTTATTATTATTGTTGTTGTTATTATTTTGTTGTTATTATTATTGACACTGGCATAATTACTGTTATTATTAGCTACTTTTATTGTTATAAATATTATTGCTTTCTTACTGTTATTCTGAGACTCAGACAATGACTTCCAGAGCTCTAGATACAGATGACAAGATGACAAGTATAACAATCATTTAAGTGTAAATAATCTTTATACTTAATTTAGCCATATAAATTTTCCTAGATCTCAAAACATTCATCTAGATGAATTTTCATTGCCAAGTAAAGATGAACTTACTATCCTTACTTTAAATATCCGATCTATTCCTACAAATTTTCAATCCTTCGTTGATAATATTTTATGTAATTTGAACACGCAGTGCAGTATTCTTGGCCTCACAGAAATCAGGTTAAGCTCTCACCTCGCCTCTCTTTACCAGCTTCCGGGTTACTCCATGTTTACAAGCTGTAGGAACACACAGGGTGGAGGTTCTGCACTGTATGTTCCAGAATGTTTTCAACCAACCGTTCTACAAGAGTTTTCAACAGTTGATACATTTATAGAATGTATTGCGGTCGAGGTTACTATAATGAACAAAAAATCATTGTTATGTATCTATAGATCACCGAGCGGCAGTATAGATAGGTTTATAGACACACTTACTGATATGTTTACTCTAGCTTTTGAGAAAAAAAATTCATGGTATCTTTGTGTTTGGAGACTTTAATTTAGATCTGTTTAAATTTAACGATATACATATCCAGGAATTTTATAATCTAATGTACTCCTCATTATTTCCTTTGACAACTAAGCCCACACGAGTTACCGACACCACAGCAACACTTATTGATCACATATGGTCATCACAAGCAGACACTAATACCGGCAACTTCATTATTAACACTGATATTTCGGATCATTACCCTGTTATTTCGCAATTTAGTTTTAATGCACATCAAAAGCCTACTTAATTTTATAAAATAATTATTAATGATTTTGCTCTCAATAATTTTAAAGATGACTTAGACAAGATGAATTGGAGTAATGCTATGTAGTGTAGTTGCCCTAATGAATCTTTCAACTTATTTCTACATGAATTTACCACACTATACAGGAAGCACTTTCTAGTAAAAAAAAATTTGTGGGAATAAAAAACACGTAATAAGCCCATACATAACTCCAGCTTTAAAAAGATCTATTACTGAAAAAAAAAAACCGATTAGCAAGACTGGCCAGTAAATGGCCATTAACATTCAAAGAAACCTACAAACAATATAGAAACAATTTAACTAAAATATTAAGATCTGCTAAAAACGAATATTATAAAGATAAGCTAAAAACTGAGCAAGGAAACCCCAAAACCCATTGGAAAACTATCAACAACATTCTAGGTCGGGCCAGTAATGTTCATCCCACCATAACACTTGACCCTCCATGTGCCAACACTGCCACTGCATTTAAGCAACATTTCATCAATATGGGAAATATCGAATCAAATGCTTCTGATAATTATTTAAGATATTTAAATCCGTCTCCTGTTTTTTCGATGTATATGTCACCAACTAGTAACACTGAAGTAATGAATTATTTAAATACCCTAAAATCTGAAACTCCAGGATTCGATGAAATTTCACCAAAGATGCTTAAATTTACGAATAAACCATTGGCCATTCCATTAACTTACATAATTAATCTTTCCATAAAAACCGGTATTTTTCTAGATCATTTAAAAAAAGCAAAGGTTATTCCTATATTTAAAGCTGGCAATCGATGTGACATCAATAATTATAGACCTATTTCAGTGTTACCAGCTTTCAGTAAAATTTTCGGAAAAGTCATTGTTGTCCGGCTAATTAAATATCTTGAAGAAAACCAACTTCTCTCTATGTATCAACATGTTTCCGAGCGAAACACTCAACAGAAACTGCTGTTTTACAATTTGTTAATAACATTTATAAATCTTTAGAGGAAAAACTTTATGTGGTAGGAATTTTCATTGATTTATCTAAGGCATTTGACTCACTAAATCATAAGATATTAATCACTAAATTAAAACATATAGGAATAAAGGGGATGTCACTAGAACTCTTTCGCAGTTATCTATGCAATAGATCACAGTCTGTTACCTGTAACAATACGTCTTCACAATTTATTTCCATATCCAGAGGTGTACCACAAGGCTCAATTATTGGACCAATCCTTTTTCTAAATTATATTAATGATATAATCAATGCTAGTTCCAAATTTCAATTTACAATATATGCCGATGACACTAATCTCTTATTATCTGACAAAGACATCGCCCTCCTACATCGTAACTTACATATGGAATTAAATTTATTTAATCAGTGGATAAAATTTAATGAATTAAAACTTAATGTTTCTAAAACTAATTATATATTTTTTCAAAATAGATCCATTAAAAATATTCTACCACCATTACAGTTAGAAGGGAGAACGCTGAACCAGGTAAATCACTCAAAATTCCTCGGGCTAAAAATTGAGGAAAACCTAAATTGGAAGTTATATATAGATGAAATGAGCTTGAAAGTTTCAAAAATTTGCGGAATAATGTATAAGATTCGTCATAACCTCACCACTGATGCACTGATAAGTATTTATTACACACTTTGTTACCCTCATTTGACATATTGTGTTTCTGTCTGGGCAAGCACGTGGCCATCTTTTCTAAACAAACTTGCAGTATCACAAAGAGAAGTTATTAGGTGTATTTTTTTCTTAGGTAAATTCGATTCCGTAAATGATTATTTTTCTTTGATGAAATTGTTAAAATTTGAATCTATACACAAATATTTTTCATTATTATTAATTTTCAAAATGTTACATTTTAGAACTAACAATATGTTTGGGTTTGTAGATAGTTTTCATCAGACTAGAAGTAATAAAGTAGATATAATTTCTCCACACTTTAGAACAACTCTATTTAAAAACAGTATCATATGCACAGGCCCAAAATTATTTAATGCTTTACCGCTTAATACAAAGAATTTAGTAACAACTAATAATTATTTTCTATATAAAAGGAAAATAAAAGATTATTTACTAGAATCCTAGTAGCCAAATTTGCTAGTCATGGTTAAATATAATTGTTTGCCTTAAAAGATTCTACAGGTTTATCAAATAGTTTACTATTTTTGTATTACATAATAGTTTCAAAAATGTATTTGTGTAATATAACTGTATACTATCTACAAAATATTAAGTAAAAATTTATATTTTGTGCAACAATTATCTGCAATATCATTGTAATGAATTTTTTGGTTATGGGAACACGGCACGCTGAAAGTGCAAGTTACGTAATATGTTTGTCAAGGAGCTTCGGCTCGACAAAACCTTTGCTATGCTGTCAATTTTATAAATTTTTATATGTATATATATTTCCATAGCAATAAATTTTTACTTACTTTTTACTTACTTACTTACTTACTTGCCAGTCAGTGAGATAAAAACCATAAAGATCTTTCTATATATATAAAGAGAGAGGAAAAGAGAGACACAGAAAAAGAAGAAAAAGAATAACTTCTCTGGCAGTTTGTTGTGACAAGTCTGAAATCAGGAAATCCGAGGAGGAGGAGTAGGAGGAGGAGGAGGAGGAGGAGGAGGAAGAGGAAATGACGGATTAGGGAAGAGAAAAGACAAGAAAACAAGAGATGCTGAAAAGAGTAGCAAAAAATAAAAAAGGAGAAATGTAAGAAGAAGAAAGAGAACGAGGAATTGGAAAAGAATAAGAAGAATAAGAAGTAGGAGGATTACGGAAGAAATGGAGAAATAGATGAGAAGTTAGATAAAAAAATAGACAAAAGATAAAAGGGAAAAACTGTCTGAGCAGGTGGGAAAAGAAAACAGACAAGAGAGGAATTGGAAAAAGAAGGAAGAGGAGAAGAATGAGGAAGTGGAGGAGGAAGAGGAAGAAGAGGAAGAGGAGGAGGAGGAGATACAGATGGAGAAGAAGGTGAGGTGAAGTGAGGTGAGATGGCAAGTATTTCATTTTGAGACGCATGAATAATAGCTTGACGTCAAGAAGGTGTGTTAGGCCATTCGTCTCTGCTGGGTGACCCTCGCTGGCCGCTGATCTACTGGCCAACCGCTCATATAAACTCTTGAGAGAAATACTAAGGGCAGCGTCCATTCCCTACGTCCTTCTAAGGTGACAAGAACACCAAGAACAAGAATTTCTGCATAGCCATAGCACAGCACCAGCTTCAATAATGATAGCGTATAAGAGTGTTGGAATTGAATGGTTTATATTAGTTGGTACAAAAGAGACTGGTAAAAAGTCTACGCCCCCTGCTGCTTCTACTCCGCATAATATAATTGAACGTCCACGCGCTCCAGGAAAATGGTCAGGAAAAAATTCTTGGAACCACTTTCTTACGAATTTTTCCTCATGTTTGTCCGTCATCAGATTAGATTACATGGCTTTTAAAATATCGAAGTGTGTGTGTGTCGTTGCAGATCACGTAGAGGACGAGTGTGTCGGTCTTGTCGTCCTCCGTGTTCATGTCGTCGAGGAAGTCCTTCAAGGGAATGAGGATAACGATCATCCCGCCGCTTTAGAGACAACTTCACCAGGCCCGAGGCAAACCTGGCGTGTGCACGTTGCATACTAGACACCTTCATGCTTAGCGGCATGGAGGTGTAAGTCCTGCAACGTGCGCCGCTCTTTGTGCTGTGGAAAGTGAACGTACTTTTCTATTTTATTTTACTTATGAGGTTATGAGGTTGACATGTCGCGGACGAAGTGTGCGTTGTAACATGGTATGAGTAATTATCGTATCAGTCCTCATTCCAGCCCTGGCAGGTCAAGTCTGAAGGGCAAGTACGGATGCTCTGCAACAGGCGCGAGACACATCACTACGAGGAGGAAAAGTGCAAGTTTGGCCAACTCCCTTACCGTGCTGCCTTGTACAATATACGGGTTCCGGGGTTGAGGGGTGTGCGAGCCTCCAATTGTTCCTTCTTCTTGTTTAATACACGTGTTCACGGGTTGATGGGCCTGCGAGCCTTCATTTGTTCTTCCTTGTTCTTTTTCGTCTTCGTCCTCTTCAAACAAATTCCAGTTAATCCCACTGAAGACATCCTGCATCTTCTCTTGAGTGCAATTCTCCATCAGTTCGGTAAATTGATCATCGTGTACATTTTGTTGGTGCGTTCCCTCATAGATAAAGCCTCCTTCACCTTCCTCTTCCTCCGTCCACAAGTTCTCGGCGCAATCCATCTCTTTTTCCAAAAGGTCCATTTCAGCCATAAGGTCATCCAACGTTGATCGAATATATTTTCCTTCTGTATAAGTTGTCCGCTGTGACGTTTCCAACACTTGCATTCTTGTTCTGAGGACGGTTTCCTCAGGATTCAAAGTAAACTCAACTACCGGCTCATCTTTGGCCTCGCACTTCGTATTACGTACTTCGTCTTTTTCTGCCTCGTTTTCATACAAGTCTTGTTCAGCAGTGACCTCTTTTTGTTCCCAGCGAGTCCTTTCCATACGAGCGTTCTTGGAACTCACGCGGACGACGAGTTCGTCGGCCTTGGAATCGTTCGTCTCCATGTGATTCAAGAAGTAATGGACTGGGATGAAGAATTCGATCTTCCCTCCTCGCCTCTGTTTGATCGACACCTTCACCAACGCCGACGGTGACCAGGTGTGGGCACGCTTCAGACGATACACTTTCAGGATAAGCGGTACGGAGATGTAACTCTGGCGACTTGTTACGTGCTCATAGTTGTCGAAAGTAAACTTGGCAAACTGTTTGAAATATGTTATCGGGAGGCCGCAGCACCACGCTGGTGCAGGCGTCTGTACAGAAAGAGTCATCCCGCGTGGAGGCTCGTGCTGGCCCTCGCCATCCTCCATCACACACGTGCAAATCATCGTCGACTTCAATGTTGTCGTGTATCACGAGTATTCTAATGTCGTGTTCACCGTCTCGTCACCTTCGGCCTCGAGGTCGCCGCGTGAAGTGGTGGTGGATTCGATTCTGCTTTTATACTTGAAACATTGACAATTCGGTCCTTCTATGTGTTCATTATATTCACGTATTTTACCTTGTGTTGCCTTCTCTTGATATAAACCTTCGTCAGTATCGCTTACTGTACTTTCTTTGACGCTTTCCCTTATTTTTCCTGCCTCCCCTTCCTTCCTGGTGCTGCTTCCACCCGGGTGTGGAAGGTCGCGCGTCCTCTCAATACGAGAGTCGTTACAGCTCACGTACAGGACGAGTTTGTCGGCCTCGTCGTCCTCCGTGTTCATGTCGTCGAGGAAGTCCTTCAAGGGAATGAAGACAACGATCTTCCCCCTTCGCCGCCGCTTTACAGACACCTTCACCAGGCCCGATGGAAACCTGGCGTGTGCACTTTGCATACTAGACACCTTCATGCTTAGCATGAAGTGTAAGTCCTGCAACGTGCGCCGCTCTTGGTGCTGTGAAAAGTGAACGTTGCCACCCGTTTGTAGCACGGTGCCAGCTGTGGCAGGCAGCTGCACCACGCTGGTATTACAGGCCGCTGGACGGAGAGTTTAACGCTCTTAGGAGGCTCCAGCTCCTCACCAACCTCCATCATACACACGCACTGCATCCTCGCCTTCAATGGTGTATTCATAATGAAAGTTTTCTTCATCCAAAATGACGTGTTGTCAAAACAGATATGGCGAGAATATCGGAGTAGTCTAAGGTCCAACCTGTATTGCAGAGTGTGGATCTAAATCAACCTAATTCCAACCTCCAACGAGAATATTGAGGTAACTTCATCTAATGTAACCCGTACCTCTAGTGCAGAGTATGGATCTAAATAATGCTAACTCCAACCAACAAGTTGGAATTACAATACTGTGAGAAGGGCCAATCAGCACACAGATCACAACGTGAGATTCGCCCATTGGCCGCCAGCTTCCTCCTCCTCTTATTATGTTATTTAGTTTATATATATATATATATATATATATATATATATATATATATATATATATATATATATATATACAGAGAGAGAGAGAGAGAGAGAGAGAGAGAGAGAGAGAGAGAGAGAGAGAAAAAAAAAAAAATTAGTATGTTCTCTCTTTTTCTTTTTCTTCCTCCACTTCCTTTCTAGTATAATTTAGTTGTCATTGTATATGTTTTTCTTTTCCTGTTTCTTAACGTGTAGGTTGAATAGTTATGTCGTTGTTGTAGTTCCCGCAAACAGCTTCGTTACGACCAGTTGCTGTTTACTTCTTTTTCTTATTCTTCTTTCCTCCTCCTACTCCTCCATTTTGCGGGGGAAATGGCAATATCCTGGAACGCTGCAAGAAGTATCCTTATCTAATTAACTGAGTAGTAAGAAATTTTCCTCTTCTTCCTCTTCCCTCTCCTCCTCCTCCATATGTTTCTTGTCCTCCTGCTGTTTCTCCATTCTCCTTCTGCTTCTTGTTTGTTCTCCTCCTCCTCCTCCTATTCCTCCTGTTTCTTGTCCTCCTGCTGCTCCTCCATTCTCCTTCTGCTTCTTATTTGTTCTCTTCCTCCTCTTCCTCCCCCTCCTCCTCCTCCTCCTCCTCCTCCTCCTCCTCCTCCTCTTCCTCCTCCTCCTTTTCAACACAATAAAGTATATATGTCGCCAGCAAAGAACCAAATACCATTTAAGAAGATTATGTAATGATTGTTATTACAAAAACCACAGAGAGAGAGAGAGAGAGAGAGAGAGAGAGAGAGAGAGAGAGAGAGAGAGAGAGAGAGAGAGAGAGAGAGAGAGAGAGAGAGAGAGAGAGAGAGAGAGAAAAAAAAAGAGAGAGAGAGAGATAGAGAGAGAGAGAGAGAGAGAGAGAGAGAGAGAGAGAGAGAGAGAGAGAGAGAGAGAGAGAGAGAGAGAGACTTCATCCATGCCACTGTAGCACTTGTTAATATTTTTCTTACAGTAATTAACTAACATTACACATTAATGCAACATTCAACCATTATTACGTATCTTTTCATCGCTGGAAATACCATCATATACATCCCTAGGCCTGGAATATTGTGTAACTTGTGACATTTACAGTAATTATTGTATTTATATGAATAATTGCAAGTTGAAATACACTGGGATCACGTTTTTATAGACAATGACGATTATGTTCAGATTTTTTTTAAAATTATATTTATCATATGACAAAGCATACATAAACTTGTAACGGTACCCAACACTATACAGAAATATAGGATTATTTTACAGAATGACTGTATGTATATATGTATGTAGGTTGGTAGGTACGTTAGGGTGTGGACGGAATGAGGCGGATCTTATTCATATCACGCCATGTACGTCATACATCACAAGACCTCCGTTAGATGCTTCGATTTCCAATTGTAATCAATCAATCATCCCTACAACATGCTATTTAATGTATTTTCATAGCTTGTCATGTACAACGCATTAGGACATGTATTATTCTATCTTATAAGTAGAATCTCACTTACTATAGTAAGGTACTTAGAGTAAGATAATTAGGAATATAATTTCTATGATCAAGACGATAACCCGCAAATATTTCTGCTGTCAGCATCTTTTGACTGCGCGGCATCTAAGGAGCCGGCAGACAGAAGCTCACCGGCGAAGGGTTACGGAAGACGTACACGCTATGTGCCCTCCGACACTCCTTTCTCAAGACTCTGTGTATATATTACATAATATATGTATTGTTATACGTGTCGTGCCCGGGGGGGGGGCTGAGGCTGAGGGCTGGTTCAGAGGTACGTTATTTATTTAAAAGATGTTATTGCTTGATTAATTTCTTTACCTAATTAATTTGTTTTACATTCACTTCACTGCTAAAGGACCACCAGTGTGGTGCCTTGTCATTAAATTAACTTCGAATGGGGAACTCTCATGGCAATTAAAAAGATATTTACTTTGATTAATTATATTAATTAATGGTCCCTGATGTTGGATATTTCTCTGAATATTAAGAAAAGAAAGCTGCCACCCCCCCCAAAGGTTTAATGAGAATTAGGGGATTCTCAGGGAATTTAATTTTTTCCTAAAGGGAAGTTAAAATATTCGAAAGAGAAAATAATTACTACCAGGGAAATATAGGCGACCAATGAAAAGAAAAGGGGAACTGATTTAACAATTTAGTTATTTGGTAGAGTGGACTGAGTTTCAATAAGGCACATGGATTCGTGGATTTGTTTCATATCCTTTTTCAAGAGTGTTGAGCACCTCCCACAACAGCGGAGGTTAGTATTAACACAGAATCACTTTCTCAGATTTTACTTGAGTTATTTATTTAATGTATACTTTGAATATCACAGGCTGATCATTGAGTCTTAGAAACACGGCTTAGGTATAGTATCAGACAACTTAATGGCTCATGGCAGAAAAACATCATCTTCCTCAAAAAAAGAAAATAAATACAGAGTTGGCAATACTTATCTCACCTCGAGATACCAAACTCTTCACACATTACACATTATACCCTTGACTCCCTTCCCTGAAAAATATCACCTTAAAAATGTTATAATTTTGTAACTGGGCCTGAGAACAGTTAAAGAACCTTTTCTCAGGGGATTTCCGAAAGTAAGGTGATCTCAATGTTTCTGTTTATGCATACATAGTATAATTCTTCCTCACTAAGTAGGAATACGCGATTCCTATTCCTGAATACATGGGCTGGGTCTATCAGACCGTCTTACGTGACACATAGTTTCCTAAAGCTTAACTTGGAAATTTGGCAGTGGCTTCTAGCCGTTCATTTAACTACAAAAACAAAAGAAAGTAAATGAGAAATTGGTGTAACTGTCGTGGAGGCATTCTTTCCCTGTGAACGCGATCAAAAGTGGAGGCTGAGTCAGTATAATTCACTTCCTTAACTCAGAAGTTAATACACAGTCACAATAACATAGAAATTACCGTGAAAAATATATATTGTACACCATGAAATATTTTGTAGGGAAATAGGGGACCATGCGGTTTTGAAACCACGTTGTCCTTCTTTAAGAGAAGGAAATTGATATTATCCACTTATAATAGATCTCAATAGGGGTTTATATATATTGTCAGGTTATTGGGAAGATTATGGATTATATATTAATGGTGAGAGGCATTGAATTTCACAAATATTGAAGGATTCCGAGAGCGATGTCACTCACCTGTGAACGCGATCAAAAGTGGAGGCTGAGTGACGCTCTCTGGGAAAAAGGCGGGAGGTGAGAAGGGGGAAGGGGGGATTTTCGAGGATATTCCTCCTTTGATCTTATTATTAATTGATTATTGAGACGTGAAATAGTTATCAGTTTATAGGAAATTAATTTTTACGCTAAATAAGTGACATTTAGATATCTATTGAACCTGATCTCTGGATTACTATATAGGGGAAAATTTTTGTCTACGTGACTTTTTGCACGTCGACGAGCCCCGGGGCATGATCACCTCATATGATGCAATATTACGTCATCCTTAACAAAGTTTTGTGGGAAGATAACTAAGTAGGTTAATTATATTAGACTATGGAGAGCATTTTGACAAGTTAATAACTATTAATAATGATTAGATTATGATATTAATTTCTTTCCATAGAAAACTGTCTTGTGGGAGGGGTTGACTGCATAGGATTTGAAAGTTTGGAGAAACAATTCTAATATAAACATTAATATAAACATATAGTATAAAAGTATGAATGATGTGTGAGTAAAAACATTTATATAATGCAGTATCCCCTTGGGAATACAGGATCTAAGGGCAGACTAAACAAAACAAAAAAGATACATTCAGTAGGCCTATTTGAGATTAACTTGGAGGCATCACATACGTTCATCTTTAATATTCACCTGAAAACCACAAACCCTCACCACGAGTGATTTTACCTAACTTCAAGGTAAGAACAATCTCCCGGGATAAGTGACAAGAGCACAATAATATCCGGAACATTTATGGTGGCAGCCGTGTAGATACGAACAATTAACTCCAGTGCCAAGTGCAACAGACAGTGGTTAAAGTGAAAAGTGAACGTGAAAAAGACAGAGACAGAGAGAAAAGCGAGACAGAGAAGGAGCGAGACAGAGGTGAGAGAGACGCGGCAACTGAAGATTGTTTTGCTTGTTAAGCAAAACATTCTCGCTCGCGACAAGGGGAGTCACTGACTCACCTCGACTAACTCGCTCAAAACTGACCACTCCTTTGAATAAGGAGAGGCTGAAATTATAGTGAAACTATATATATATGGTTCACTATAAATATTCATAATTCGTCGTAGAATTCTCGGCGAAGACATTATTCGGCGAAGACATAATCTGCGCAGACATTACTCGGCGCAGACTTTCGCAGACCTATATCCTGCAGGAATCCTGTAGGACCTCATCCCCAGGAGGACAACGCTTTTCCCAAGAGGAAGAAAATAATTTCCCAAGAGGAAGAAAAAGAAGACTTACTTCAACTAAAACGGCTACAGTCGTGAGTACAAGACTTAGTGGTAAACCACACAAACATTAAAATAACACTTGTATTAACGCAAACATTGTTAGGGTTCGTTATAAAATAATTTACCTTTTTGCAGTGAAGAGGCGTTATAAGTGAAATAAAATAATTTAGCCTATGATAGCTACTGCAGTGTGAGCCTTAAGACACGTTTTCTTTTGAAGGGCGAACTTAGCAAAACATTACCGGAGACACTTGCTCCCGTTTTCTATTTTAGGGATATACTTAGAATAAATTCATATTCTTCCCCGATTACTCATTCTCATTCATTTTACTCGTGTATTATTACTTAATTAAGTTGCACGACTTATTAACACTAACTCTTATATAGAGGTAACTTAATAAAAATTATTTTAACACAACTGTGTATGTATTGTGAGGACTTAATAATTTTTTTCTCACACATATTAGTACACGTTACTAACAGTAAACTACTACTAACAATTAGTCATTTTGAGAAGATTTATGCCTTTGGACGATGTATAAGTAATTATGATTAGTATCTTGCTTTAATGGCAAAAGCCGAAGTACTCGCTGGACTTTATAAATATTGGTGCGAGAAAGATACTAACACAGAGCCAACAGCTGAGTCATTGACTAAAGAAGAATACTCTACTGGAGTAAGAACGTTACCTCAAGGTGACGAAGGTGTTTCAATTACTAGGTCTGGAAATAGGTATTCACCCTTGTTAGTAAGCACCATGGCTAACAATACTACTACTACTAATACTGCTACTACTAGTACTACTAGTTATGCTAACACCTTGCATGCTGCTGCTGCTTCTATGGTACCTATCAAGGTACTTCCCACTTCCGCTCCCATTAGAGAATTTGATGGAGGAAACCCACAATATAAGGCATGCCAATCTTTGGGTCTATGTGAGGATGTTATGAGAGGATCTAACGTCACAAGTGATGAGGATAAAATTGCCTTCATTAGATCCCGATTAGCGGGAGAAGCATTGCATATGATGAACACAAGTGTTCTATGCCCATATGGGCTAAGCATGAATTATGCCAAGTTTAAGAAAAATTTTATCAGAGTTTTTGAAGGAGGAGATCAATATGATCTGATAATGCTAACCTCCAGAACGGTAGAAAATCTGCCAGAAGCTATTTCCAATCAAACCGTGCGACAAGCTCTTATACAGGCACACCGACACGCTAAGGAAGTGGTAACCTGTTTTAAAAATACCGACTGGGTCCAAGGAGGACAGGTATCCATAGAACATGTGAAAAATTACTTGGAATTTTTCTATTACATGTTGTTGGTAAACGGAAGGGTGCGGCAGGCCGCAAATGGCTTGACCTTCAAACCAGATGATGAGTTATTCGATCTTGTAGAAAAGATCAAAATAAAATGTGATCAACGAGGGATCGCAATGGATGCTCCATCCAAACTCATCGCTCCACTCATGAGTGAAGAGCAGCCCGAACATTGTGCCGCGACCACAGCAAGATCTGTGAACTCATGTACATATTGCCATAAACCAGGCCATGTGGAGAAGAATTGCTTCAAGAAGCAAAGGGCACAAGGTTTGGCATTCCCCAAGGCCAGTGGGGAAGGCAGATCAAAGGAGAGTAACTTCTTTGTTAGACCTAAAACTGGCAAGACGCTTCGAGTAAGCAACGAAGGTTCAAAACCCGCTGGTAACCCAGCTAGACAATTTTGCTACATGCACGGAAGGTGCAAGCACTCCTCCGAAGAGTGAAAGGATTTGACAAGAATTCGGAGAGAGAAACAAGATAGGGTATACCCTGGTAACTCAAAGCAGTCGGGGGAAGGCCAGCGCCCGTCAGCAGACTGCCCCGACTAACTAATCAAAGCGCGTCTGACGCCACTGCAGCAATCCCAACTGACATGTCAGAATACTCAACCATAATTGCTGCTAATGCCCAAACAAACATAATGGCACTGCCTGCAAGAATTGGTAAGCACCGCTTATCACTAGCTGTAGGTACTGGAGCCGCAGTTAATGTGATTTCGGAAGAGTCTTATAAGTCTCTTAAACGGAATTCACGGGGCGGTAATGGGTTCTTCATCCAAGTGACTTAAATCTTTCTGGTGTCACAGGATCATCACTAAAGGTACTTGGAATAATTTTCTTGCATATAAGACTATCCAAGGTTACTCAACCTATCAGAGCTGACTTTTATGTAGTTAGCAATTTCCAACTTCCGTCCGACGGAATACTTGGTTTGAAGGCCATGAAGTCTTCTGGGATAGTAATCTATCCTCAACTAAACACAGTCATGTACTGTGGAAAACATGTGGCGGGGATGAAACATCCAACGTCTCTAATGAACAATCAACCTACTCCTGCTCCTTCATCACGTAATGAAAAGGTGTCAAAGGTTGAATTTTACATGGTTCCATCAGTCCAAGTTCCCAAGAAGGGAAAGGATATAACGGAAACATGGAATAATGCTAAAGCTACTGTCAATGCCGACTACGACATCCCGAGTCGAATGGCAAAAAGGATTCAAATCCGTATCCCTGACGCTCCTATTGGAAGCGATGTTTGTCTTGAAGGAATGGGTAATGTCCGACGATTGGCAGTTGAATCGACCCTATCCACAATACGTGAGGGTAATGTCACTGACGCCTTGGTGGTAAATACCACTGGAGGTCCTATAAGGATCAAACGAGGTCTTCTCCTCGGAAGGTGTTTGGTATATGACAAGAAGGTGGTACCAGAACCGGATAACCTGCCTGGAGCCAGTGTCTCTTCGGTGAGTCAGTCTTCCGTTGACACCGAGCTGGGACAGGGCCCAACCCTACGTTCGCTTGTCAACGTTGTGGACTATCCCGAAATGAGACCCGTGCTCTTGGGCTTATTGGGAAAGTACCGCGACGTTCTTGCACTCCCTGGGGAACACTTAGGTGTAACCGATCGAGCGGTGCACCACGTCAGGCTAAAGCCAAACACGAAGCCGGTGTATATATCAGCTTACCGCCTCCCACATAGTCAGAGGGAGGTGGTGGACAACATCATCAAAGAAATGATGGAACAGGGAGTTGTTCAAGAATCATGTTCTCCCTGGAATCTTTTTGGTTCCTAAGAAAGATAAGTCTTTCAGGCCAGCTATAGACTTCCGGCGCGTCAATGACGTCACTGTGGATGATCATTATCCACTACCAGTTCTAAACGACCTACTCATGTCATTAGGTCGTGGAAACAAGATTTTTTCCAGTTTAGATCTTCTCTCGGGTTATTGGCAAGTTCCTTTAGCACCTGAATCTCGAGAGGTAACGGCGTTCAGCACGCCTAGCGGCCATTTTGAATGGTTACGCATGCCATTTGGATTAAAATCCGCTCCAATCACATTCCAGAGAATGATAAATACCATTTTCACAGGCCTAATAGATAAAACTGTGTTTGCTTACCTTGATGATATAATCATCGCCAGTAAAGACCATGAGTCCCATCTTGAAAACCTTGAATTGGTATTTCAAAGATTACAAGAAGCCGGATTAAAGGCGAAGATCACTAAATGTGAATTTTTAAAGGCTAAGATAAAATTTCTTGGTCATGTGGTTGATGGTGAAGGAATCCACACGGTGGATGATAAGATTATGGCGGTTCAAGGGTTTCCACAGCCAAAGTCAGTAGACAATGTGAGATCTTTCCTTGGTCTTGCAGGATATTACCCTCCTTTCATCAAACAGTTTGCAACAATTGCATCACCTCTCACCAAACTCACTAAAAAGGATGTTCCATTCCACTGGGATGCCGTTCATGAGCAAAGTTTTAATTAACTAAAAGCTGCATTGACAAATGCACCCGTACTTGCTTTTCCAGACTATACAGCGCCGTTCATATTGTGCACGGATGCTTCTGCTCTTGGCTTAGGTGTGGTGCTGATGCAGACTGACAACTGTGGCAAAAACTATGTAATTGCCTATGCGAGTCGAGTACTCAAACCGGCAGAGTCTAATTACTCTGTCACCCATCAAGAAGTCCTTGCAGTCATATGGGCTTTGAAGTATTTTAAGGATATAATCCTTGGGTATAAAATTACGGTCTATACAGATCATTCAGCCGTAACTGAGCTGTTCAAGGGGAGAAACCTGACCGGAAGATTGGCAAGATGGTATTGTACCATTCAGGAATTTTCCCCACAATTCAGATACTTACCCGGCCGTGCTAATGTAGTGGCCGATGCACTGTCACGAAACGTGTCTGTTGGGGCTGTCACTGATTCGACCCCTGTAGTATCTAGTTTTACCCTAAAGGAGTTAACGCACAGCGAAACCATGAGGTATGGGCAAAGGTTATATATGCACTAGAATCTAGTGATGAAGATAACCTACCACGTCTACAAATACCTTTTACCCAGTTTTATTTGTCGCCAGACAATGTTTTGTGTAGACGTAACCCTCAAAAGGCAGGTCCTATCAATCAACATGTAATCCCCGAGATATTTGTTCCTGTAATACTGAAATTAGTGCACGACATGCCCAGTGCAGGACATCCAGCAAAAGAGTGAATGCTACAAGCAGCGCGAAAAGCCTATTGGCCTACCATGCGTAGAGATATTGAATCCTATGTGGACAAGTGTGTGTCATGTGCACAACACAAAGGTGCGGTAAATGGACCAGCACCAATATTGGAATATCCAATGCCTGAGAAACCATGGGACATTGTCTCCATAGACCTTCTCCAATTACAGAGAAGCCAATATGGCTCGCAGTATCTCCTGGTGTGTGTAGACCATCTTACAAGATTTGTGGTTCTAGCACCTTTGAAGGAAAAATCTGCAAAATGTGTAGCGCATGCGCTCGTAACTAAACTATTTTGTCCTTACTCTGCACCACGAGTGTTATTGAGTGACAACGGAACTGAATTCCGTAATGAAGTCCTACAAGGCATATATGAACAATATAATATTAAAAGCGCATACACTGTAGCGTATCACCCTTCTTCCAATGGACTAGTAAAAAGGGCTAATAGGAAAATCCAAGACGCTCTTCGTCCGATTGTAAACAGTCTATACGACGATTGGGAGGATTGGTTACGACATGTTGCTGCATGCATCAACAGTTCAGTATGTGAA
>JAXIVD010000282.1:107500-117500 GCA_036785275.1 Cancer borealis | reverse complement strand
TCTGTGTGTTACGCCTTTCTGTCTGGAGACCACGTGTTATCCAGCCAGGAGCCAGGCGTGGCGGGAGAGAGAGAGAGAGAGAGATGAGTTGCCAGCGCGTATTAAGGCGAGGCTTGTTAAATGTTTTATCATCTCTTCGTTCTCCTAATTTTCCTAACTTTCCTTCTTTCTTCTTTGTGTTGCAAGGTATCCTATCTTGTAGACAATTCCTTTCTGCTTCCTCTGGTGTGTTTGTCATTGTTCTAAGTTGCTTATGAGCGGAGCAATGATTTTGTGAAAGAGAGCATTTTTATTAGGCTATGTCGATGCGGCGCAGTGTGTGAGAAACACGGCGCGCCGGTGGTGTGATTTGGCATCTCAGCTCGGGGAGCTGCAGACTGTGTGGAGGGTAAGGAGTCAGTTAGTCGCTAGTCATCACCAAGAACACCTCGCGCTCTGAGCTCCCCACTAATTGGCATTATTTTGCCTGTAACCTCCTCATATTTAAGGGAGTGGGTTATCTGTTTGGCCTATTAGATAAGGGGTATATTTGTGTAGCTAGACAGCAGGGCCCTGTCTGTAGAGGAAACGGTTACAAGCCAGAGCACAGAGACGAGTGTGGTGACAGTATCATTACCACCTAACTAGCGGTGAACTCCACCTAGAATTTTGTCAGACTGTTCAGTCTCGGGGAAGTAGTTTCGGCGTTGTCTGCGTTTTGTCGGCGTTGTCTGCGTTTTGTCGGCGTTTTCTGCGTTTGTCTGCGTTGTCCGCTTTGTCGGCGTTGTTTGCTTTTTCGGCGTTGTCTTCGTTTTCCTCATTGTGAGAGAGCCTGTCATCAGGGGCCTCTTGTTTGAGAACACAGACGAGGAGTAATCCCGTCTCAGTGTTGATTAATTACGACTCAAATAACGCACTGTACGGAGTCCCCTCGTGGGAGGCTACTTTGCAGGGTGTTATTGGAGTCGAGAGGAGTTATTATTCAACCAGAAGTGGGTGGAAAGACACCTTGTGGGCGGTATTCTGGTTGGAGCGATAGCTCCTTGTCTAGGCACTGTAATCTTGTGCTCACTGTAAGTCTCTTTAGAATGTAAGGAGGAGAAGGTGGTTACTACTGGGAGATTCCTTGTTCTTTGGAGGGTTAAAAGAACTGGCGACCTCTTAACGTTAACGGGGTGGCTGTAGGTGATGTGTTTGGGGGCTAAGAGTGCATAGGTTCCTTAACCAGGCACTTCTTGTTTAAAGCCTATTGTCCAGCCACCGGCGTGTGGCCCTCGGAGTGACTAGTCCTACGGGATAGTCGACTTTCCTTGTCCTTTGGTGGGTTAAAAGGACGTATAAACATCAGCACTACAGTTCGTACACGCCCGTAACGTGGTTGTGACTGGGTTGTTCATAAGTGGACACCCGGCACTAGGGCATAAGAACCGTGTCCGTTACGGTGTGACCGTAACAATATATATATATATATATATATATATATATATATATATATATATATATATATATATATATATATATCACTCTGTCTCTCTCTCTCTCTCTCTCTGTGTGTGTGTGTGTGTGTGTGTGTGTGTGTGTATGTGTGTGTGTGTGTGTGTGTGTGTGTGTGAGGAGTGTAGCATCAGGTGACAGACAGCAGGGACTATCAGGTCACCTGACACCTGACCTGACTCGTCTCCTCAAGCCATCTACACCCATCAAGCATCCACCTACAAACATTAACTGTCCACCCCAAGTTTTGTGAAACAAATCCGTAACCTGTAAATCCCATGTATACACCACCTAATTACATTTTGTTCACCATAAGGCGCTAACATTGGCTTGACGCCGATAAGTTTTTTTTTAACAAAGTATTTTTTTGAATAAAAGTATTGTATCTGAATCTGAATCGAGAGAAAAAAAGAGAAAGAGAGAGAGAGAGAGAGAGAGAGAGAGAGAGAGAGAGAGAGAGAGAGAGAGAGAGAGAGAGAGAGAGAGAGAGAGAGAAAGAGAGAGAGAGAGAAAGAGAAAGAAAGAGAGAGAGAGAGAGAGAGAGAGAGAGAGAGAGAGAGAGAGAGAGAGAGAGAGAGAGAGAGAGCGATAGAAATAGATAGATAGATAGATAGAGAGAGAGAGAGAGAGAGAAAAGAGAGAGAAAGGGAGAGAGAGAGAGAGAGAGAGAGAGATAGAGATAGAGAGAGAGAGAGAGAGAGGATTATTATTTGAGGATTAAGATGAAGGAGGGGTCACTGGAGGTCAGCCAATGACAGTTCTCAAGAAAAAGGAGGTTGACATATGTCGCTTGATTCGGTATTTTGGTTAGGAAGAGTCTGGTGTACTATCCCTGCGATCACTGTGAAGGTTAGGGAGAGCCTTGTATAGTTTCCAGGGGACTGTACATGATCCTCTCCTCAACAATGTTGAGATAGTTCATAGTGATCGGCTTGTAAATACTAATGCTCAAATTAACCCATCACTAGAGAATACTACGGAAGTACAGGTTACTAACCAAAAAGCACCTAATCCTGTTGCACCGCGACATGGATATAACTTACGCTCCGCTAATTGCAACTAATGTCATGACTATTTACAGATGATGTGTTTCCTGGCTATCTCACTGAGCATGCTGCAACTGGTATCAGCTTCTGCACCGTTGTACTTGAAACCGGGAGCTCTAACAACGCATCTAGGGGAAATAGCACTAATAGAGGACACTCTCCTGGTTCGCTATCCTTTCTCTGCTTTATTTTCTGTGCCTACAGAACTAGACATTGTCTCCAACACTTTGGATAATTCCTTACATACATTAAACTCAATGCTTGCGAATGAAACGCATGATCAAACACAAAAATTCTCTCAGATAATAATAAAGGGCTTGAAAGATAGAGTAGAATTTTTGCATGAAAGACTAAATCAGTCTAAGCATGACTACAACCTCCATCTTGTGCACGCTCGGACCAAAAGAGGACTCATAAATGGGTTGGGCAAACTATCCCAGTATCTCTTTGGCACTGCTATGGACGAGGATGTGCAGGATATGAGGGAACACTACAACTGACTCATAACGGTTGCAGCTACTAACCAAAAGGTTTTAGGTCTACACCATAGGAAATTGGCAAAGCTAGAGTCTAACCTTGAGGAACTCAAATGACTTGGCTACTGTGTTTAATCTTGCCTTACGCCGCTTAGACGTGATAAATCACGTAATGGTGATAGATCAGGCTTTGCATGTATTCGAAGCGTCTCTAAACTCAGTTCTTTCCATAAATGAGGCGATAATACGCAACATGGTAGATGCTGTCAATGGTAGAGTAACTACTTCTATTTTCCCTGTTGAGGATTTGCTCCATACACTGGAAATTGGTCAATCCAAGTATGATTTGACTCCCTTGTATTCTAAGGACATGATCCATTATTATTATCCTTTGGTTGAAATCAAACTAACTACTGAGGCTATCATTATAAATGTACCCTTTCAGTCTGTGGATCGTTTTGAAGCCTATGAGGTTGATCCTTTCCCATTTTCAGTTAACAACTCAGTCATGACACTGGATGTATCTTCTACTTTGGTCCTGATTGCCAAAGATTTATCCCTCTATTCTTTGGGAAATATTGCTGATCTAAGTCATTGTAAATCTTCGTTCCTACATGTATATCATTGTTCAAGTATCAAATTTGCATTTTTACCTATCGGTAATGGAATATGTGAGGTTGTTCTGACACGTTCAGAAGCATCAATTGCTTTGACCCTGTGTCCTTATAAGCATGTAGTCCCGAAACCTATTTTCCATCGAAACTTTCATGGATACCACTATTTCTATTTTACAGAGGAGTTTTATATCTCAGTCATTTGCCCAGAAGGCACCACCTATGAGTTGGTTTTAGGGCACTATGCAGTACAAGATGCTTGTCACGTTCGTTCCAGTAAACTGATCACTTACCCTTCTAGGTTTCATTTAGCTTTCACGGCTGAGCTTTTCTATAGGATTTTCCCTGTAACCTCATTGAATAATCTTTCTACTTCGAAGATTTCTTATGTGACTAACTCTTTATCAGATTTATCTTTTACTAATAAAGAAGAATTCACAGAGGTTCTAGAGGCCTCCTTGCCAGTATACCTGCAACCTAAACTACTATACACAAGTGTTGTAGTACCCTTCATCGTTATAACGATTGCATTAGTACTTATATATATATATATATCTTTTTAAGAAAGGCTCTAACATTGTATATCCTTCTAAATGAGCAGCGTAAACGCCCTCTTCCTGCAACTACGAGAACAGAAGCTTACACTTCACATGGTTAGATACATAGTTTCGCGAGGACGCTTCAAGTAGGTGACCGAGCGATGTAACGGTACCCAACACTATACAGAAATATAGGATTATTTTACAGAATGACTGTATGTATATATGTATGTAGGTTGGTAGGTACGTTAGGGTGTGGACGGAAGGAGGCGGATCTTATTCATATCACGCCATGTACGTCATACATCACAAGACCTCCGTTAGATGCTTAGATTTCCAATTGTAATCAATCAATCATCCCTACAACATACTATTTAATGTACTTCCATAGCTTGTCATGTACAACGCATTAGGACATGTATTATTCTATCTTATAAGTAGAATCTCACTTACTATAGTAAGGTACTTAGAGTAAGATAATTAGGAATATAATTTCTATGTTCAAGACGATAACCCGCAAATATTTCTGCTGTCAGCATCTTTTGACTGCGCGACATCTAAGGAGCCGGCAGACAGAAGCTCACCGGCGAAGGGTTACGGAAGACGTACACGCTACGTGCCCTCCGCCACTCCTTTCTCAATACTCTGTGTATATATTACATAATATATGTGTTCTTATACGTTCATCTTTAATATTCACCTGAAAACCACAAACCCTCACCACGAGTGATTTTACCTAACTTCAAGGTACGAACAATCTCCCGGGATAAGTGACAAGAGCACAATAATATCCGGAACAAATTTATTCTTCATAAACATGACAACCTTATAATAAAAACACTATATATTAAACCAAGTGTGAAAAATATTTAGTCCCTAACTCTATTTGGCTGTAAGCTGCTTCCAGTTGCTACAATTTTCTTAAGTAATATTGCTTTTCTTACACTTTTCCTTTCTTTTCCTTGACTCTGGCGTGACTCAAGCGGCCTTAAGGAACATTACCTCGTCGCGGAGATGCTCGTGTCTCCAAGCACCACAAATACAAGCATTAGTATAACAGCGTCTAATCCTATTAGGCCGTCCCCGTGCTGAAGGGCAGATGAAGGTGGTTGGTTATCCAGCCAATCTATCATAGGTGGTAGTAGTGGCTGAATGGTCTAGTGTCTAATAATAATAATATTAATAATGATAATAATAATATGTTTGAATTTCGCTCTCGTGTGCCGACCAAATGTGAAACTAATACTGTGAATAACATTTATTGATAACATGTGGTCACATTCACACTTTTATTGGTGTTCAGCTGAGTGGTGGAAATGGTATTGAAATTGTATTGATATTGTATTTGAATTGTTTTAGTATTGTATTTAAATTGTATTAAAACTGTATTTTAATATCACCAAAACAAAACAAACTGGAAACCAATTCATGGATTACGGCTGCTGAGTGATCGTAATTCATTAATTAGTTAACAGGTTCCTCAATTATTCGTTCAATTATCCCATAAAACGTCACTTAAGACAGTATTAAACTACATCTCTTATGCGTATTCCAATTATTTTATCATTATTATCATCTCTAAATAACTTCATCACCTCCTATTCCTCCTCCTCCTCCCTACTCTACCCTCATTTGCCTCTTTCCCGCACTGCCTCACCTAGGAAATAATTCTTTTGAATAATATTTCCACTAGTTTTCCAGCTTGTTAGAGAGCGACACAGTGTGCATCATAGAAAAACTTAGAGGGGGTCTTAGGGTTTTAGTTTTCAATGGCATTATATCTTTCATTCATTGTGTTCTTAGAGGTGAAAGGTTTATAAGTAATATATAAATAGTAGTGTTTAGGATGTAGTGAGAAAAGCCTGTTTCCTTCGTCCAATCTAGTTTATTGATATCTTTTTAACATGGAAGTGATATGGCATTATATCTTTTTTATTCGCTATGTTCTTAAAAGTATTAGTAGTATATAAATAGTAGTGTTTAGAATGTAGTGAGAATCGCCTTCTTCTTTCTTCTTTTTCTTCTTTTTTAACGTAGAAGTGATATCTCTAGGTGGAAAGTCTGCTAAGTTTCAGTAATGCTTCCTTTCTATAATGGTTGTGTTGCTTTTACGGTGTTTATAATGTTGTAGCTTAGGTAAATGAGGTTAGATGTTAGTGTTGAATGTTGGGTTTATAAATGTGTATGTTTATATCTGCTTCACCTGGCTTTGTGTGGAGGTATGCATGGATGTATCTTTCCTTCCCCCTCCCCACACACACACACGCACGCATCTCCTCCACACCCCGCCAAGCACCCTCATAATATCAAGTCAAAAGCGGATACCAATTTTCTTTCTCGTAACAATTTACAGTGTCACTTTATCCTTTACTTACGAGATGAAAGTCGAGGAGGAGGAACCGTGTGCGTGCGTGTGTGTGTGTGTGTGTGTGTGTGTGTGTGTGTGTCTGTGTGTGTGTGTGTGTGTGTGTGTGTGTGTGTGTGTGTGTGTGTGTGTAATAATAATAATAATAATAATAATAAACGGTTTAATTTTACTTTATAGTTGCAGCCGGTTAGGCTGAAAATCTACAGACAAATTTACACAAAGACAAATTTTACACAAGTATCCCATGAATTTTCCCCCCCCATTTTCTATGCTACTCAGGGTGACAGGCCATCCTTTGGCTGCCGTAAGGCGCCGGCAACCGCTGTTTAACAGCGGCCCGAACAGTGATAAGGGTCACTGCCGTATATTTTTATTTTTGGGATATTTGTTTTCTCCCCCCTGAAAGCGGGTCACAAACCTCGTCTGAGATCAGGTACCTCATTACTGTTTGGTGAACAGGGACCACACACTTATAAGAGACTTGGTCCATATGTCTCCTACCCGGCGCGGGAATCGAGCCCGCGACCTCTCGCTTGTGAGGCGAGCGTCCTAACCACTAGACCACCGGGTGTGTGTGTGTGTGTGTGTGTGTGTGTGTGTGTGTGTGTGTGTGTGTGTGTGTGTGTGTGTGCGCGCGCGTGTGTCTGTCTGTCTGTCTGTCTGTCTGTCTGTCTGTCTGTGTGTGTGTGTGTGTGTGTGTGTGTGTGTGTGTGTGTGGAAGGTATAACTATAAATCATTGTTATCGTCTCTTAGTCACAGTGATATTCATTCATCACAATCTTTATATGTTATTGTCATATACATTTTTTGTCTTCATCATCATCATCATCATCAGACGATAGATTCCCCCAAAAATTCGTTCTTATTTTCTTTTTTTTTCGTTTATTGCCTTGAAATTTAGCTTTTTGACAACTTAAGTTCTTGTTTAGAAAAAAAGGTGTGTGTGTGTGTGTTTGGAAATTTCTACGTTAAAAGCGAATATATATATTTTTTATGATATTTTATTGTATATGATTTATTACAGGCATCAGATCGTATCAAAAAGGTACATGTATCACAGAGAGAGAGAGAGAGAGAGAGAGAGAGAGAGAGAGAGAGAGAGAGAGAGAGAGAGAGAGAGCGAGAGCGAGAGCGAGCGAGAGAGAGAGAGAGAGAGAGAGAGTGAGAGAGAGAGAGAGAGAGAGAGATGAATTGCCAGTCAGTGATATAAAAACTATAAAGATCTTTATATATATATATATATATATATATATATATATATATATATATATATATATATATATATATATATATATAAAGAGAGAGGAAAAGAGAGACAGAAAAAGAAGAAAAAGAATAACTTCTCGGGCAGTTTGTTGTGACAAGTCTGAAATCAGGAAATCCGAGGAGGAAGAGGAGAAGAAGGAAGAGGAGGAAGAGGAAATGACGGATTAAGGAAGAGAAAAGACAAGAAAACAAGAGATGCTGAAAAGAGTAGCAAAAAATATGAAAGGAGAAATGTAAGAATAAGAAAGAGAACGAGGAATTGGAAAAGAAGAAGAAGAAGAAGAAGAAGTAGGAGGATTACGGAAGAAATGGAGAAATAGATGAGATGTTACAGAAATAAAGATAAAAGGGAATAATTGTCTGAGCAGGAAGAAGAAGAAAAGAGACAAGAGAGGAATTGGAAAAAGAAAGAAGAGGAGAAGAATGAGGAAGAGGAGGAGGAAGAGGAAGAGGAGGAAGAGGAGGAGAAAGAGATACAGATGGAGAAGGTGAGGTGAAGTGAGGCGAGGTGGCAAGGATTTCATTTTGAGACACAAGAATAATAGCTTGGCGTCAAGAAGTTGTGTTAGGCCATTCGTCTCTGCTGGGTGAGCCTCGCTGGCCGCTGATCTACTGGCCAACGGCTCATATAAACTCTTGAGAGAAATACTAAGGGCAGCGTCCATTCCCTACGTCCTTCTAAGGTGACAAGAACACCAAGAACAAGAATTCCTAGCCATAGCACAGCACCAGCTTCAGTAATGATAGCGCATAAGAGTGTTGCAATTGAATGGTTTATATTAGTTGGTACAAAAGAGACTGGTAAAAGGTCTACGCCCCCTGCTGCTTCTGCTCTGCATAATATAATTGAACGTCCACGCGCTCCAGGAAAATGGTCATGAAAAAATTCTTGGAATTCTTACGAATTTTTCCTCATGTTTTTCCTTCATCAGATTAAATTACATGGCTTTTAAAATATCGAAGTGTGTGTTTGTGTCGTTGCAGATCACGTGGAGGACGAGTTTTTTCGTTCTTGTCGTCCTCCATGTTCATGTCGTCGAGGAAGTCCTTCAAGGGAATGAAGATGTAGTGTCCCGCGGTCACTCCTAGTGTAATTACTGGCTTAGCATAAGCCGACTTAATGACCTCCAGGGCACGCCTAGTGTAATTATAGGTTTAGCTGGACCCAGCTGTGTTCTCTTGGGACCTGTAGGGGCCCTTCACACCTCCCAACATGATACCGAGTCCTGGGCAGAAGAGTCAGTCAACTTCTCGCCTCCACCACGCTCACACACATACAGACACACATACAGTGACGCTCTCCCTTTCACTACCGTATCTCTCATCTCCCTCCTACGCTGTGACCAATAAACTGTGTTGTGTACATATTCGGTGTTTTATTATCCGTGTCCGGCTAAGAGAATACTACAAAGACAACGATCTTTACGCCGCTTTACAGACACCTTCACCAGGCCCGATGCAAACCTGGCGTGTGCACGTTGCATACTAGACACCTTCATGCTTAGCGGCATGGAGGTGTAAGTCCTGCAACGTGCGCCGCTCTTGGTGCTGTGGAAAGTGAACGTATTTTTCTATTTTATTTTATTTATGAGGTTATGAGGTTGACATGTCGTGGAGGAAGTGTGCGTTGTAATGTGGTATGAGTAATTATCGTGCCAGTCCTCATTCCAGCCCTGGCAGTCTGAAGGGCAAGTACGGATGCTCTGCAACAGGCGCGAGGCACATCACTACGAGGAGGAAAAGTGCAAGTTTGGCCAACCCCCTTACCGTGCTGCCTGGTACAATATACGGGTTCAGGGGTTGAGGGACGTGCAAGCCTGCAGTTGTTCCTTCTTGTTTAATACACGTGTTCACGGGTTGATGGGCCTGCGAGCCTTCATTTGTTTTTCCTTGTTGTTTTTCGTCTTCGTCCTCTTCAAACAAATTCCAATTAAACCCACTGAAGACATCCTGCATCTCCTCTTGAGTGCAATTCTCTATCAGTTCGTTGAATTGATCATCGTCTACATTTTGTTGGTGCGTTTCCTCATAGGTAAAGCCTCCTTCACCTTCCTCTACCTCCGTCCACAAGTTCTCGGCGCAATCCATCTCTTTTTCCAAAAGGTCCATTTCAGCCATAAGGTCATCCAACGTTGATCGAATATATTTTCCTTCTGCATAAGTTGTCCGCTGTGACATTTCCAACACTTGCATTCTTGTTCTGAGGACGGTTTCCTC